>JARHVA010001241.1:2252500-2257500 GCA_037957365.1 Torreya grandis | reverse complement strand
CATGGAATCAAATTCTAATATTGGGAACCCATTTAACTAACAGGTGCACTAATATTGATAACCATCCCAATAATATAGAATTATGTCATGTCCATGCATGCCCATTGTAATTAAAATGACTAAGCTTACAGCTAGTCGTGGAATATGTTTTTATTATTATATTTCTCAAGAATTCCCTAAAACAGTTATTTATCATGGTACAAGAGGATAATGTATGGGAAACCATTCTATTGTAAAAATTGTCAATATTAAAAGAGGTGATAAAGTAAATTTTGATACATAAAACAATCCTTGTGGTTTGAAAATCATTCAAATTTGAGTGGATGTGCTTATGTCATTAAAATCATAGTCTTTGCTTATGTGTTTCAAAATGTAGATGGAAATTGGTAGATAAAAGACCTCAAATATTTAGAGAATCCGAATGACACATATATTAAATAGTTATTAGCCAAATGGAAACCTAAAATATAAATGATACACGTGTTCTATAATATGTGCATTGAATTCATAATTTGATTAACAACCATCATTAAATTTAATGATTAAAAACATTTATATTATCATTTTTGAGTGAATCTCTCACTTATGTTTTATTTTATCAATGATTATCATGAAACACTAAAAACATGATATAATACCCAATGTAGATATTCAATAATTTCCTATTTGTAAGTAAACCCTTTTAAAAGTTTACAAAATGTTATTTGAGTCATCATTTGTATTTATGGTACAAGCAGGTGCATCAATATTTATAAGGCAAGCATTATATTTTTTTATAGTAATGCCCTCATGTAGACAAAAAATAAATGCAAGCATGTGCATCGATATTTAAAGTGCAAACTTTATTTAATTTTTTATAGTAATTATCTCATATAGACAAAAAAAATATTGTAATAATTGAAGTCCATAATGTTCGTGTGGTGGCCAAATCCAGTAAACTATGGGATAAGATACTTCAGTTTTTTAATATTTAACAATAGTATCCCATTCAAATCATGCATTCTATTCATTAGTAGATAGCTACATACTTATATGAAGGGATCAATAGGAATGGACTTTGTGGCACCTCATTTTTTTAATATAAAGTAAAATGCATTGGCTTGAAACATTATCATTTTTCATGTGTATCTTCTTTAATGCTTCATATACTTCAACATATATTATCCTCTACCAACTTTGATATACAATAAATATATTTTGATAACTTTGTATATGTATATAGTAAGTTGACAACTTCACAAATGTTAGGTGGAAATCTCCTTCCCAAGTATTTCCACTGTGAATCATGTGTTATAGTCACCTATGTGATAATTGTAGACACATAAAATTGGCCAAAACTAGATTTCGACCGGACTTCAGATATATTCCTACCAACCATTACAAATTAAGCCTAACAATCACTAAATTTCCCAAATTTACTTTTTCATCGATCATCAAAACTCATAATCATGTTGAGCTATCTATAATTAAGGTATCTTATCATATTCAATAATAACCTCTCACAAATTCATTACTAAGCACCTTATGGCATCAATTAAGTACTTCTTTGAGCATAATTAACTAACCTCTAACTCCTCATTTCAAATAACTACCTCTAATCCTCAATTAACTACTTATTTAAACACACAACCATAAATATTAAGTAGTCAGATAATAACCAGTGTCGTGCCTCAACAAAATGTGATAAATATTACTCCACTGCAACAAGTGATGACTAATGTTCCACAACCATAGGCACAATCTAACATACCCATGTAGTAGAGGTTATATATCCTACCACCTCAATAGGAGGCAACCAATGTTCCATCTCACCAAGTAGCGATGCACATACCTCTTTAGTCATAAACAAACATACCATTATTATAATAAATGATGTCTACTCAATAGCATACGAGCATTAGTCAGTGACAAATGTCAAACCTTCAACATGCATATACTTCCCAACAGGGATTTATGCTACCAAGAGGTTCTAATGTTCCATAAGTATCGATTAGGTAACAGTTCCCTTTTATTCCTAACATGCCAAAAACTCAATGACAAGGCCTTGGTTCATAAGTTCCCCTTAATTAGCAAGGTTTGAGTAGTCGGTAATAAGTATCTAATCAACCTCAACAGGCAGAGTACATCACCCCTAGCCATATCCTTCCATCTCAACTATAATTTCCCCAAAACCAATCCCATATTCTAGATCCTAACCATAATATTGTACTGTAATACGTGTAATTCTAACAATCACATCCTAATCTATGAATACATCTTCCTAGTCAATTTTCTAGCCAAACCAACATTTCAAATCAAACCATGCCCCCACTATAGCTAGGTTAATGTAATCCACTTTTGACCACCCAACCTCCACCTCAAATTAATGTTCCCTCTGATTTCCTACCACAATAATTATAAAAAATGAAGGATAAAATTACCATCATTCAAGCCTAAAAATAGGCTAAGAAGTTTAATTTGGATGACACGTGTTCCTACCCTTTCAACATGGAATATTTATGAATACCATTTCCTATAGGATATGAACCATGGAAGTTTAATAAATACAAGGGGAAAGGAAATCCCGAGGCCCAATTGATCAAATTCTTTGTTTCTTGTCAACCAGTGGCCTATAGAGATATATACCTCTTACTTTTATTTATAATTAGTCTAGTAGGACTAGTTTTGGAGTGGTTTTTGAAATTACCTAAGAATTTAGTTTCTAGTTTTGATGATCTTTCTAACAACTTTGTGCAGCACTTCTATAATATTGAGCATGAAATTTCATTGGTAGATTTGATGCAAGCTAATTTTAAGGCTAGTGAAATTTTCATAATTTATATGTATTGATGGAGAGAACTTGAAAGCTAATTTACCCATAATTAACCACATAAACAATTAACCACTGTGTTTACTAAAAATTTGCATAGTGACATATATTACCATTTGGATCTTCAATATGTACATACTTTTAAAGAAGTCATTGACAAAGGTTTTTTGATCAAAATTTACCTTATTAACAAAGGGATCATTAAGATAACATCATCAAATCAAAACTAGAATCAAAACCAAAACAATAGCCAAAACCAAAACCAAGTCCAATCACAAGTGTCATAACCAACCCAAGCTAGAAATTATGAAAAACCTAAGCTATTTAATCACAATAAGAATGTTGTTGATAATGGAGTAACTAAGTTATGAGATGTATAAATGGTGAAAACACCATCTTCTCAACCTACACCACATATATAAATTACTCCTAAATAATAACCTCTTTAGCAAATGCAGTAAGTGTAGTGCCTTAAACTAGCACAAACATGTAACAACCTTTGCCTTTGTAAATCACTCCTCCAAGGAGAATTGTGCCTACTCATCACATCTTTATTGACCCTAGAGAACCTATTGAATCCATGTTTTTCAAGATCACTACCACTAATCTAACTAGTTAGAATATTTTAAAGCACTAACCTGAGGGCATTCCTTATCTAGATTAGTACCGATAAAATGAATTCTATGAGTATCATTGGGTTAATGGAAATAATTTGTAGTATTGTGTGAAAATTAAAAATTTAATTTAGAATATGCTAAAAAATGAGAAGATCACATTGGATAATAGAGCTTCCACATATAATCAAAATTTGGGAATTTGTCAAAACCACTTTTCATAACATAACAACCAATAACAACATAACCAAAGGCTAGACTAACAATAATAATTATATCAATAACTGAGATAGAACTAGAAAAATTAGGATAAATAGAACTAACACCATCCAAATGGATAGAACCAAGGCCAAAATGACGCCAACAACCAACAAACTTACCATGCAGTTACACATGACTAAAACAAAGTTGTAGGCCATATTGCAAGAGGTCGCATTTCTACCATCTCCATAAATCCAACACTAGGTATTAAATAAACAAGACCATTCCTAATTAATTCTAACCAACCAACCCATTCCAATGATCCTTCCTTGACTTAGGACTACATACCAGTGTGCCAGTAAAAAATGATTACTACCTTTGGACATGAGATTGATAAATTATCATTGGCTCATAACCACATATAAGTACACTAATAACTAAAACTTATCCTATCTAGTCCCCCACCACCATAATTTACTACAAAAAATGGTCCTATATCTAATCCTAATTGTGAAATCACAACTTGACGGTCAATTATTACCATCCTAGGCCCACAACCATCTACCACTTCACCCATTCAACCCACCATTCTAGCTAAGAACAAGCCATTTACTACTATGAAAGAAAATATGTACAATATTATGAAATAATTACATAAAATTCCCATATAAATCTCTATTTTGGATTTGTTGCATACATCCTCCATCCACAAGAACATCTTAACAGAGTTCCTTGGCCAATCTAATGTTCTAAATGATATATCTCGAAATAAATTCTAAGCTTTGGTCAAACATCTATCCCCATGCTATCAATTAACCTGTAACCAAAGTGATATGTCGTCTCTTGGTCCTCTACATCACAAACAATTATACATCAAAGTTGTTATAATGCAACATAAAGTGAAATGTGTCCTCATAAATAATAGATTAGATTTTAATATTGTGTCTCTAAAGCTCATCAAGCTTCTTAGGTACACCACATCTGATCTCTAACTAGAAATGATCATAATCAAGGCCTATGACAATGAAGAATGGGAATCAGAAGGCACCATCAGCTTGCTATTTATCATTATACCCTTTACCCATGATACACTATTCCATGTGTTAGACCTTGACTTGTCATAAAATATGTTTTTGGGTAAACATTGGATACATGAAATTCATGAAATCCCTTTAACATTGTACCAGTATATAAATTTTTCCCATTCAAGTATGGAAGTTACTATCCATGGAGATTTTCAACCATAGGAATATTGCAAGCATTTGGAGGTTGAGTACCAAAGCTATAACTACCATTTTGGCTTTGATCTAGTTGTTATGAAGGACAAATGAAAATAAATACTTGTTGATTCCCCTTAGGCTAATTGTATTGACCCA
>JARHVA010001241.1:2242500-2247500 GCA_037957365.1 Torreya grandis | reverse complement strand
AAGTGTTAATTTATTTTTAATTATAAGATATTATTCTTATTTCTATCAATTGGGTTTATATTAGTCAACTAACCTTCCTATCTTTATTTTTATTGTGTGTTATAAAATACACTCTTCTTCTACCATTTGTTATGGCATGTATGGTAGGAGGTACCTCTACTTCTAACAAACTCCACAAATGGTCTCTTTCATGTTGCATATAACCAACAAAACTTAGTTTATTATCTTTTTCCCTCTTACTTTGGATATTTCCTTAAATTCATTATTTTTTTAACATATGGTTACTATGTTTATATTCATTTTTTCCCCTAATCTATGATCATATATATATATATATATATATATATATATATATATATATATATATATATATATATATATATATATATATATATATATATATATATATATATATATAAAATAAAACAATATGGTTTGAGCTTCCCATGTTTACCACATAGATTAAATTGTAATTCTAATTTTAAATAATTCTAATTCTTTAAACCTATCCTCGATAACACTAATAAATATATAGTGAATAAATTTAAGCTATACATCTAGGGACATATGTTTTGACTATGGGTTTATATTGTATATGCAAGAGTGTGGTTCTTGATTAATTAATTGATTAAATTCTAATATATTAAATAGATATTTAATGAATTTTAAACTAGATAAAAAATATCTATAATGAAAGTAATGTAATATAAATCACACATTAATAATTCATGAAAGTTGTCCTAGAAGCTTCCCACATAAATAAATATTTAAAACATTTAAAATTAGGAAACTAATTGAATGACACTTAACTGAAAAGGAAATAAAATAATCAAACCATGAGTTACATGAAATGAATTTTCTAAACGTACATAAAGTTAAAAGTCAAAACAAACTAGTTTAATGGATGGAAATTCTTGAAAAACACTTTTCGTGAGAAGTCAGTTTCTTAGTTGTAGATATGTATGAATTACTTATTATAGATAAGATGAATCACTCAAAATGAAATTGATATTACAATGAAATGATTACATATAAATAAAGTACTTTCTACATAACAATTTTGATTATTTTGAGATGTGAGATAAAATCATTAACTTCTAAGTTATACTTCCTTATTTCACTAATTAATTATGAATCCTATATTTCTCTTAAAAGAGTGATAAGGAAAACACTTGATATTATTATATAAATATGATATTCCAACATCAATATGTAACTAAAGCTTAAAAGAGAAAAATATAAAAAAGAGACCATGAATAGAGAAAATGGTAAAAAGATTGTGTTTAAATTATTAGTGAGGCTATGATGCATATTTTATCTAATATAAATGAAGAAGATGCAAATATCACCTAGAGTTAATTTCCAACTATAAAATTTATTTATCTTCCAATTGTATTTACAACAACTAACCAATGATAACTTATGACATGGTTATATCATAACAGACAACAATGTCAAAGAATAATATGCAACAAGAATACAAATAGTTACAATAGTGGTTGTAGGCAAATAAAATAAATAACTAAAAATTAAACAACAAAAAATATTTAAAGTGATATAGTTATCATAATGGTTATATGTATTATTATTTATTGAAAATGAATGCGAGAAAACTTAAGGTCAACAATATTTTGTCATTTTTGAAGCCTAATGCCATTCAAATACATCATATTTAGTACCCAAACACCCTTTAAAAAAATTTATCGTTGTAAGTATAATTAATTGAAGTGATGGTTTTTAAGATTTGTTTTATTTTATGTAATCACGTGAGCCGTGATAGCCATTAGTTCTTGAAACCATATCCTATCATTTGTTCAAGTCTCATTGAATTTATGAATGCAGAATTTTGGCCACTAACTTTTCCATTCCATTTACTTATTCGCAGGCTCTATGGTTGAATTAGGTCACTTGCTATAGTCTCGTTTCCATCTATTTTTCGTAGTGTACTTGTGTATTACAAACTTTCCAATCACTATGACCTTCTATTCCCTTATGTATCCTTCGTTGCAAGGTGTTTATATACCATGGTTTCCATTTTACTGATATTTTATTGTTCGTTTATCATAATCTTATTATGTGGCCTTCAATTTATTTTAGTTACTGTTGAGAATTTGTCCACCACAACTTTGACTATGTGACCTATTGCTACCTCAATAATAATTTACATTTATCATTTAAATGACAATCAATGTGCGCATTTATAATTATGTGGCCTTTATTTCATTATCACATATATATCTTAATGGTTATTCATTATCATTATATTATTTTTATGGTTATGAAACTATTAGTTCACACTAAACATAATATTTTTATTCTATTAATGCCACCATGATATAAGGTGCCAAGTGTCCATAAAGATAATATTTCATTTAACCATATGCACATAAGGTGTGTTCCGTCATTAATCCCACTCTTAGGGTGTGTTTATCACTGAGGCTATCTTTTGATAGAGCACTTACTTTCACTATGTCAACTCAGATATCACTCCATTAGACAATATGCAAATGTTTAACAACTCATATTATCATCGGTATATAAATAAGTTTGGAATCCATTTGTAAACCAATGTTCCTTATACAAAATTAAAAAAAGTCATAGTACCTAAAATTATAATAATCAAATGCTTATTATGATGTAACTAGAAACATATAGCTCTTTTCATATTCATGATATAGTATGAAATAATCAAAAGATATATGGAATGAATCATGATCTCAATCATATTACATACATTAATTAATGGGACCAAACTTGATTAATAATTAAACATAGACCTAAGTCATGAGGAACCTAGGTAGGGTGTTACATGCTCTATTATACACATGAGGCACCTCACTCCTAAACGTATCTATAAGACTCATGAAGGGTTTGAAAAAAATGTATGTCTAACTCCCATGCGACCCCAAAAAAATTAAGAGTAAATGGACATTACAATACTTAAATTATCAATTCATAAGTCTTATTTATGTGAAAACATTAAAATAAATCTTACAATTTAGTCAAAAATATGCTCTTTTACTCAAAAAGCCAAGACACACATTACTAGTTAAGATTGAACACATCATATTTTATATAGATATTTAAACAAATTTGAAATTAAATTATTGTAGATGAAAAAGAAAAAAAATTATAATAAAATTTATTATATTTAATTATATAATTTAGCTTGTTGAGATATAGTGCTAACTTTAATCCTTATATATATATATATATATATATATATATATATATATATATATATATATATATATATATATGTCTTGATGAGTTTTAATATAGATCGCATGATTCTAACTTAATGGATTAGATTCATAATAATGCAAACACCTCTATCGATAAAAAAAATTATCATTTCAATACAACAAATAGAGTTGCTAATAAAGGCTCATCTCCTAGGCCATACCAACACAAAATGATATTATGCTCAGAACCTCATTGATTAGTTTATGACATTATAACCACCCATATCAATACAAAATGGCCATTTCCATATAATAGGACAATGATACTAGTAAATTCTCAACTTTTAGTTTTCTATACATAAATACAAATCCAATCACGAAGTCTCCACTCGATCATGATTCACAAAGCCTCAATATCAAAATGGTAAATTGGAATAGTCAAATATTAGGGCCTTCAAAGATTATACCTAGTAAATTTTTCCATTTATATATTCACCCTTCAAATATTATTCATATAAAGAGAGATATTCGTATAGATAAGTAATACATTTTAAATATTTTTAAATATAAATTTTCAAATACAAATTCTCTTTATATAACAAAACATAAATTATATTATGTATATATGTATGTATGTATGTATGTATGTATGTAAGTAAGTAATTATGATTAGATGATTAATATTACTTTCATTATGATAAATAGTGCATTTTTTTATATTTCTAATTACAAAATTTAAAATATAAATTTATTTTACATTTTGAAACATAAATTATAATATATATGTACTATAAATATAAGTAATAATGATTTTTTTAATCATAAATTTTAAAATTATTAAATATATTACCATATATATGATGTCAATATAATACCATCATTTTTACATTTCATTTATATGTTCACATATCAAATACTAACTTTATTTTAAATATTAATAATATTTTATAATTAATTAAAATTATTTGATATAAATCAGTAACTAAAACTTTGTAGTCATAACAAATAGGTTTGAGGTTCACGTCAAATGCCAGATCAAGTCACAAGGATATTTTAGTGTTGTATGAAGTTATTAGAATATAAACTATATTTTTCAATAATTATTAAAAATTTAACCCGTTGGTAGGAATAGAATATGGCCGTAAATGTAATCCCTTACCAAAAAAAAAATGGGTAACAAAGGAATGTTATTCCTCCATATGGAAATCATGAAGCATCACATAAAGTAAAATAATATGGTTTGAGCTTCCGTTGTTAGCCCCTTAAATGTAATGCTAACTCAAACTTTCAACAATCCTAATACCTAAAAGCTATCCGATAATAATGCCAAATATACAGGGGAATACAATAATTCTAGCAATTCAAGGACATACGTTTTGACTATGGGTATGTATTATTAATGAATCATTATGGTTCTTGATTAATCGAGTGATTAAATTATAATCTACTTTTGTATAATTGAGTGATTAAATTATAATATATTTTTTTATATAAATAATGGAAAATAGATATTTAATGAATTATAAATTAGATAAAATAAAATTATAATAAAAGATATGAAATATAAATTAAAAATTAATAAATGTTAAAATTAATCGTGTAATTTTTCTATACAAATAAAATTTTAAAAAATTTAAAAGTAGGAAAGTAATTGAATTCCAATTAATTGAAAAGGAATTCAAGTAATTAAATCATGAGTTACTTGAAATGAATTATGGAAATATAAATAAAGGGAAAAACTAATATAAACTATTTTGATGGATGGAAATTGCTTAAATTCAGTCCTCTTAAACACATCATTTTTTAGTTGTATAT
>JARHVA010001241.1:2225000-2237500 GCA_037957365.1 Torreya grandis | reverse complement strand
AAAAGGAAATGTTTTGAACAAACCAACATGAAAGAATAAAGATAAAATGATCTTTTTATATAATATTTGCATTTACAAAGTTTGTAAAACTAGATGGTAAGTTTTTTATTTTCATTTTTGAAGTATATTTCCATTTTACATGTACAATGTGGGCATCCCCTACTACCTGAGAATTAAACCTACCAACTTTCCCTATCAACTTGTTAGATTGCCAATCTCACAATTCAAATAAATAAGATCTAAATTTATCAAATTAAACTTACAATAAGCTATTGCCTAAGCTTTAGATTTTTTATACCATATTTCTGAATAATTTTTTGTGCCCTTCATTTTAGTAAAAGTATCTACAATTTAATAAGTAAATAGATTACATTTAAATCTATGAAATTAAACTAAAAATAAGTAATTTCTTAAAATTTAGATTTTTAATACCTCATTTTTTACGCAATATATAATATTGTACATAATTTTGTTGCTTTGATTTAAAGATTTAGAAATCAGATTATGTTTACTATATTATGATATTTTAATTGTGTTGATCATTCCAATTTACCCATTTTTACTTCAATAAAAATGTGAAATCAATAACATTTAAGTGAAAGACAAAATCATACCCATATTTTTAAGGATCTATGTAGTGTACATCCATACCTCACACATCCCCCACCTAAGTAACATTGATCTTATGAATATCTTTAAATATTTATTTTAACTCCATACACCTCCAAGTATATGTATGAAGTCCTCAATTTCCATTATTCTCATTCTTCATGATAATATTTATTCCAAATCAATAAAATACTATTTTACCATACATTGGACTTTTGGATGACTTTATAAATAAAAATATTGCCATTTCGTAGATTTTTCAATGCCACTCAACAACTATAAACTGTGCTAAGTATGACATCTATCTTGCCAATCCATACTGCATGGATGCCTCATATTGATCAACATCCCACCGAAGAAAAAATGTCACCACATTTACTGATTTGCTTAAGCTATTTTCTTTTGGGATAATCAGCGAAGAACTCTTCTTCCAGCGAAGCCCCTAGCAGTAGAAAATTATCTATTCCACTCTCCTATACTTGCAAAGTTTATAAAATGGCAGCAGAGGCACCGAGGAGAAGAAGTATCAGCACGAGATGGAGGATGAAATTCTCCTGCACTCTTCTTCCTCATCTGCAAGTTCATTTCCATGACAAAATTCTCTAAAGGTTACCAGATTTATTCACATAGATGCTTTATTTGATTTTTGGTGTGCGATCGACGTTCGAACCTACTATTTTTTTGTCAATTGTGTAAGATGGCAGGTCACCTATTTAGGTTCTCTGCTACCGGGAACCATTCAATGAAAGAGCATATCTACAACGCACAATAGCTTCCATGAATGTATGCTTACTCAAACCCCTTTCCTCTTGGAATGGATTTCACTTTAATAACTTCTTCTCAGGAACAACTTCAAGATAATTGACAGCCAACGCATCACCGTCCACATCGCCAATGGGCCCTGCATAACTGTCCAATACGTGACCAACGTTATCATTCATGGAATCCACATTCATGACTATAATCATGTTGGCAACGCCATGGGGAGAGACTTCCAACGCACTATGGGTGGGGAACTACTTTTGACGGTGATGGGGTCTCTATTTTTGCCAGAAGTCGCATTTGGGTGGACCATTGCTCACTGTCAAGAAGCACCGATGACCTAATCAACGCCATAATGGATTCCACTGCTATTACCATTTCCAATAATATTTTTGCCCATTACCAATAAAAAAAACATTTTTGACCCCCTTCAAACAATCTTGTATTTTTAGAAATAAATGTGTATATTGTTTACGACCAACATTTTAGATCAAATCCAGTTATTCATCGTTTTGATCCAAAACGACAGTCATAAAAAATATTCACAGTTATTTTTCAAAACAAATAGTCTTAAAAACCTTATATCTTTAATGTTTTCGATTACTTGATTAATTGACTTATTTATGATAACATCTGTAGATATGCGTACACAAATAATACATGGGATTTTGTTAGGGCACAATGATAACTACACACTAGACTCGAACATGCAGATGACCAGTGCATTTAACCATTTTGGTGCATGTCTTGTGTAGCAAATGCCAAGGTAAGAAGATACAGAAGTGCCACTATTTTGTCACTTTATAGGTCATGCACAGCACAAGTTATTTTTATCAACATGTTCTCTTTACGTGTATGCACCTATTTTTTGAACCACTGCTTTAATGCGACAGCAAAACTATATATGCAAATTTGGTTTTTTAGATTCTTTAAATTTGGGATTGACAAAAAAGTGATGAGCTATGCTTTGAGATCTGCGATTTCTACATGAAAAACTGTATTGAGCTTATGATTTTCGCAGCTATTACCTATACCAGATCAACTGTGTAGTTACAGTCAGATGTCAATCAACGTGCATCGTGTGGCAAGAAAATTATACTACGAGCTATTACGGAAACGATGTTGTTGTCAATTGTTGGTGTTTCAATAGTAGAGTGACGTGGACAAATTCCCAGTTGTTTTGACATCAATGTTGGTTGTTGAAGACTACGAACACATGTCAACATATGATAGGGAAGAAAAACTTTAATTTTTCGGGTTATATGTGAGACGAATCTTTTGAGTTTCACTCCAATAAAAACACTTCTGACGTAAAAAGTTGTCAAAATATTGTAGTAGAAAGAAATTTCTCCGAAATACTATAATTATAAGTGAGGGTGATTAAACGAGAATTATAACACATAAGAGAAGGTTAGAAATAGCGCACTAAAATGAGTTATGGCATCAAATTGGAAATGAAAAAAGAGAAAAGACGGAACATTGAATAAAAAGCAGCATAAACATGCCAAAGAAATAGGATCGGAGAGGTGGTTTCTTTTTATTATTATTATTAATTGAACGGCAAGGATTCCTTATACGCTACAAAGCAGCTATCGAACGTACGGCTGAGATAAGAGATTCCTTCGTCGCCCTCATTAAACGGCTGCGATTGCGTAAAAAATGTACGGCGTGTATAGTAAACACTTGACTGGGTCACGACAATGTAAGATAACCGTTAAAACACTTGACTGGACTCGATTCGACTCGGTCACGACAACGCAATGTAAGTTCAGTTGGTCGCCAATCGCGGAGCCTCTACTCAGTCGCGATTCCCAAGAATAGTCAAATATGAGGGCCTTCAAAGATTATACCCAACAAGTTTGCAAACATAGATTTCAATATCATCTACGAGATTAAAACAGAGGTTTTTTTTCTTCCATTAGCCATTGGCAATTGGAAGGACGCTGGATATTATGTATCAGCAGGTAATCATAATTTTCATGGATATGGACAAACCAAAAGCCAAGAGCAACTTGGTAACAAATGGAGAGATATCCAGGGTGTCAACCATTGGAAAGGTTTGCTTGATCCCATTAACCCTCTTCTCAAAGCCGAGATTCTCAGATATGGTGACTTCGCACAGCAATGTTATGATTCTTTTGACAATTCTCAATCTTCGAAATGCTATGGGAATTGTAAACGCAGCAAAAGCTCACTTTCACAGAGATTGGAATTGCTTAAATGTGGGCGTGGGTATCAAGTCACCAAATATATATACGCCAATACCCGTGTTTTGAACTCCTTTTTCGTAGAGGATTCAAGTGACATTGGCGCTTGGATTGGATTTATTGCTGTTTGCACTGACCCAGATGAGATAAAGAGATTGGGAAGACGTGACATAGTTGTTGCCTGGAGAGGCACTGAAACTCCCCATGAATGGATGCAAAACCTCAAAGACATATTAGTTCCTGCTACCACATCTCAGGCTACAGCATGCTCTGACATCCAAACCAATATTTCAAAACCAGATGCTAGGGTAGAGAAGGGATTTCTCAAATGTTATACATCCACAGAAATTGTAGTCGGTGAGATAACACGGTTATTGAATGAATACCAAGACGAACAACAAGATTTGAGCATAACATTCACCGGACACAGCTTGGGAGCTGCGTAGGCAACCCTGAATGCGTATGATATCAAACAAATTATGAATGAAAATGGAATGAGCTCAATACCCGTGACAGTGTTTTCTTTTGCCTCTCCACGTGTGGGAAACCTGCCATTTGCCCAACATATGGAAGAGATTGGCGTCAAAGTTTTGCGTTTGGTAAACAAAAAGGACTTGGTTCCCAAAGTTCCCGGAGTTTTTGTAAACGAGAAAATGGGACGGCTCATTAAAAATCTGCAATGGCTGCCGTGGACATATGTTCATGTGTGTGTAGAGATTACTTTAGACAGCAGCAGCTCGCCTGTGCTGAAGAAAACGTTTAATCCTGCAAGCTTCCACAACTTAGAGGTTTATTTACACCTAGTGGATGGGTTTCAAGGGATGAAGAAGCTACCTTTCAAATCATCAGGAAGAGACGCAGCCCTTGTTAACAAGAACTCTGACTTATTAATTGAAAGTCTTCAAATCCTTCCCCACTGGTGGGTGCAGAGAAATAAAGAAGTGGCTAGACGTATAGATGGGATATTGGTGTACTCTCCGACAACTCCCACCGCTGTTCCCCTTCCTATTACTCTTTCTCATCGTCTTTCTGTTTTAGACACCCAGCTCCAATCTCTCATTGAATAATAGAGATCTATTCTTGATTTAAGGGTTTATTCTCCTCCAATTTGTCATTTTTTTTTTTTTTTAACTTATATATTTATTTGATTGCCATGAAATGAATCTAGATAATGTAAGACATTAAAATAATTTGGGTAGGATGTTGACCTGTATCGAACATTCAAATGTGAATGTCTTAGTCCAACGAAACGCTTATATCGTGTTGATCACGCTAATCATCTTTGTGGCAGCAATTGATTGAAGGGAAAAGATAGATAACAACCTTATTGTTAATTAAATTATTATATTAATAAACGCTCCTAACTGATATTGTGACAGCTTTTACAAATAACTATTGTGCATCAAACTAACTAATGCATCATCAATATTAATGGAAAAATGTATCATTCATATTATTGTATATCACATTAATTTATTATATTATATGTTATATATATCAAATTAATTTTATGGATTGTGAAAATCAAATAATTTTAATTAATTTTTTAACAATATAATATTTATATATAAATTTGTTTATAATTTTATAAAATAAATTTTAATTGTATTGTTATAATCTAATTGATGAGAACATTAACTTGTATTATCATAAAGATCAAATTTAATGATTTAATGATATTATTTACACTTTTAATCATAAAATAGAACCAACATCTTTTTAGAGATAACAAAATTTAAAATAATTCATCAAATACTTTCACGAATTATAATAAATATATATTCTCTCCAAACTTTTTTCTTACAATAACTCATATTAATATTTAAAGGATATTGTTAAATAATTATCATGAAAAAAATCATGATAGACAGGGTTAATCGTCAAATATACCCCCCTTAATCTTCCATCAATTAAAGTATTTTTATAGATTTACATCTATTAAATTCTAATGATGTATGGATGCAATAACAATATACTAAAACAATATTAATATATAAAATTATTGTATTGAAAATATAAACTTCTGGTTTGAAAAATGAGAAGAAGATATTTTAAAAATGTGTTTTGTTGGTGATCGATTAATCATTCCTATATTTAATATTTTTGTGTATTCATATATTATATTTCAAAAGCTCAGACTCAATCCAACATAAGGTATAATCTCAATGTAAGAAATTAATCCATATAATGCAAAACATTCTCCTTTTTTAAATGGGTAAATTGTTGTGTTGTTGCATCCATTTTCTTTAAGAATAGATGGAACAAGAAGAAAGAACCAAAATTTATTTTTAACCTTCCAAATTCAATATACAATAAGAAATATTAAATTTAAAAATTCAAATTCTAATTTATCTATGATTATTGTGATAGATTGACTATTTATATAATGCATATTCTCAACTATGTATTTTAAACATTTTTCTTTTTAATCAATTTTAATACTATTATCTAAAATCCTAGAAATCAAACTATAACATTTATGATACCTGAATAAATTTATTTGTAAAGATAATTATATTTCCCATTGAGAAAATGACCATTTTACGGATAACAAATTAGCCTTCAAATTTCTCTCTTCATATATAGAAAAATGAAGGCAAGAAGAGTAAAGTAACAATTTTTTGAAAAGATGGACATGTCTTTATTGGCTACCAAGTCACTATTTATATGCTTTCACGTGGCATCCTTAACCATCTATCGGATATGAAATGAAAGGTTCTTTAAATATACGTTTAATTGTATACAACCTTGTATACGGCTTCGAAGAAGCTTATTAATATTTTAGAACTTTATTAACAAATAGATTTTATTTAATATTTTAATATTTTATAACTTTATTATCAAAAATAATTTATAATTTAAAATTATTGATTAATTAATAAAAATAATTTATTTATTTTAAAATGTAAATAATTATTTTTCTTAAAAATTATATTAAATGAAGTATAAATTTTTAGGTAGATTTTAAAAGCGTATATATATATATATATATATATATATATATATATATATATATATATATATATATATATATTATTTTTTTAATATTTTCTTACAAATTATAGTAATAATGGTATTGCAATTTATGTTTTAGTTTATATAAAAGTTTTAATTTTTGTATAAATAGTTGTTTTTGTTTTTTGCTTTTTATTTATTTTTTACTTTAGATATTAAATATAATATGGTATTAGGTTTTTAAATATTTGTATATTTAATATTTCAAAATTTGTTAAAATAATATTTAGGTATGTATTGATTTTAGTTTTTACTATTTTAAGTTCCTTTTAATATATTATAATTAATTAATGTGTGTTTTAATATTTTTTTAGATCTATTTTTTCATGTAAATCTAGGCGAGTTGCATGGTGATGAGGGATAATGACAAGGTATGTTAGATGATATCAAACATGAAGGCCCATATAAAAAACGTAATATTGCTTGGGTTTCTTATGATTGTGGTGGTAGAGGATATATTTACGGTTACACATGACTAATTTAGGGTTTGTCAAGCCAATACTAGCATTAGACAACTAACCTAAATGATAAATCCATGCTTCTTGGTGTTGGCCCTGAGGGTTTTTATTGCCAGTATCTAAGGCTCAGGGTAAATTAATTTGAAGGTATTTTTCTTTTTCATTTTGCATGTTTTTATTTATTGGTTAGTTTTAAAATGTATTTTTTTTGACTATGAAATTTTATATTTATTACTTGACCCCTGTGTTGAAGTCCTGAACTGATGTACTTAAAAGGCCTCAAACCCACTGAATCTATTTAGTAGGAAGATTTTTTGTCATACTAAATCATGTTCATGAAATGCATTAAGTTTAAGGATTTTTGGGTGAAATGATATTATACAAGTGGTTTATTTGCATCATAATAGGAGTGTGCATCATTATATTATGAGAACATGGCATAAAACAACACCTTAGATGAGTGATGCTTCTTATATTCATTTTAAAAGGTCATCATCTAATTTTTCAATAAATACAGGATAATACAAGTCTACTATTTGGGTACTATAATTTATTGTTTTCCTAAGTTAGGTCAATGAACTTCATATTCTTGTTAATTTATTATCATTACATCAATAATATCAATAATGTCAGATGTAGAATCTATTAATGTTTAGGGAAACTACTTTTATATATCCTTCGGCTTTTCTAGCACCATGGGGGTAATTTCTCGTAGATATAGAAAGGGTTATGTATGAAACAAGAGGGTTTCAATTCATCTCAAACAATAGCATGTTTTGTATTTTTATATCTATTTTTTTTTTAATAATTATGTGTTAGCTAAAAAAGAAGTCCTCTAGATACCTTCTTGGAAGGGATAACTAAGGTTTTAATTTAAATTTTTGAAGGCATTTATTTTATATATCCAATATGTTTTCTATCTAAGATCCAACCCAATAAAAATATTTTTCTATGGAATTAGAGAAAATAAATTAAAGTAACAATTTTTTTGGTAGGAATACCGAATTGGTAGCATGAAATAAGTAAAGATATTAAGGTTAAACTAAAAATAATTGTTAATTTATTTTTGATTTATTACCAAAATTGATACTAATATACCTTTGATTTATTGATTCAAATGTACAAGGCAATGAAATCATCAGTAAGTGGATAGAAATGATATCACACTTGACCCCTAACCATAAGTCAGAGTACTTCTTTATAGAATCAAAATCCTTCATGACCCGTAACCATAGGTCACAATGCTCCTAGCCCATGTCCCTTCTAACTACTAACCATAAGTCATTCATTGCATTTGTTTCTTGATCCTAACCAAAAAAATCTCTTGTCCTATATTTGAGTCTTAAAATTTTTATAACTAAATATAATAGGTTTTCAAATGCATAAATGACCCATACGGATTTATAGGGAAAGCAACCAAATATAAACTATAATTGCAAATGTTATTTCTTATTAGAGTTTATTTTGTTTATTAATAAATAAAAACTAATTTCAAAACTTAGAAAAACTAAATAAAATACTAATTAATTTAAAAAACACAAATTATATATTTATCTTATATCTTTTACATCTTTTAGGTGGTTTTGTATCTTAACACTTATTAAAATTTAAAATAAATATAAAACACTTCTTTTCATGCATATTGAATTGAACTCAATTTTTTATTAGTACCTTCCCCTCATGTACTATTATTTTCACCAATTCTTATTAATCTAAGTTGACTCTTGGACTAACAATAGGAATCTTAATGAACCTGAAAACTAACAAGACAAATAAAATTACCAATAGGCCAAGATTCTGAATAATAACTTGTATTGATTCATATTGAATGACTTGAAATAATTAAAAACCCAAACCATAATTAAATAATCCTCAACTCAAAAATTAAATTTTACATGCAAAAAAAAAAAACAACTAAAATCTAAAAAAAAAGTCTATTTTTAGTAGCCGCTATTTATAGTAAGTTTTGCATGCAAGCGTACATGGCTTTAATTTTGTTTTAAATATCCTAAATTCTCAAATTATCTTATGGGATGAAATTCAACTGAAGTTGACATCTAGTTCTAAAAATATTCAATTTTTAAAAATAGAAAATTTCATAAAAAAACTACTAAATGTTAATTTTGGACCCTCAAATGATCACATTTAGCCTCCAAAAAATAGCAAAATCAAATCTAAGGGGATAGATCAAAATATTCTAAATGTTAAAATTACCCTATGGGACAAAATTCAACTGAAGTTAACGTCCGGTTCTAAAAATATACAATTCATAAAAGTAGAAAATTCTTAATAAAATCATTAAACATTAATTTTGGACCCTCAAATGATCACGTTTATCCTAAAAAAAATATCAAAATCAAATATAATGGGATAGAGCACCTTAGGGTAGAATTGAACTTTTTGACATGTAAAAGAGTTCAAATGGAGTTATGGCTCAAAGGTTATGGCCTCCAGAAGGTTCACATATTTTCTCTGCATCATTCTCCTCTAGTTGAAAACAACTCAGTTCCTACGAGTTGGCCTGATTATACTACTAATATTTTTATTTTTCAATCTTATTTAGATCCTATTATGTAATCCAAGTGTTTTCTTCTTATTCCAATCCTTTCTACTACACCTAATACCTGTTATAATTCCCTTGCCTTGTGCTCACTATCTTTATATCCAAAACATACACTATTTTATCTTTCTTATTCTTTGGAACTTGTTGCTCCCAATTTATTTATTTATCTTCATTACCTTCATCATTTTTTCCTAGGAATTCATATAAATATAAAACATTAAATATTGGATATATATAAAAATTTTGTAGTAAACTCACCACATATGCATTGTCATTAATTTTATTCATAATTTTGCATAGTCTAATTTTCTTGTACTTCAACTTATTGTATGTGCCTTTTGGAAATATTTCTTCCTTCAAGTACACCATTATGAAATCTCCTTCAAATACCTTTGATCTTCTTTTGACATCTACTGTTGCTTTATATTTCTTGTTTCTTTCTTATAACTTTCTTCTTACTCCTTCTTAAAACTAATGCATATATTCTAAAAATGTTTCTACATCATCACTAATTCTATTTGCAATCAGTAATTGTACCAAATATAAAATAACCATAAGATTTCTCCCATAAACAATTTGAAATGGTGACTTTCTTGTGGATCTATTCACTAAACTATTATATGCAAACTTAGCTTGTGGTAAAGCCAAGTCCCATTTCATGGGCTTCTCTCTCACTATGCATCTCAACAAATTTCCTAAGTTCATATTCATAACTTTTGTTTATCCATTTGTTTGTAGGTGACATACACTATTGAATTATAGCTTGGTACCCATATTCTTCCACAAAGTCCTCCAAAAATGATTTATAAATTTTTTGTCCTTATCTAAAGTAATAGTTTTTGGAACACCATAAAATCTCACAATATCCATAAAATATAATTTTTCAACTCTATTGGCATTATTTATTTTCTTACATGTAATGAAATGAACCATTTTAGAAACTATCTATAAAAAAAAATTGAATTGTTACCTCTCCGTGTGTTTGGTAATCCCAACACAAAATCCATACTCAAATCTATCTATAGCCCTTTTGAAACTAGTAATGGGATGTAAAACCTAGTATTTTATGCATGTCCTTTAGCCACCTGACACATTCTACACTTTGAAACATACTTTGTTACATCTCTCTTCATTTTTGGCCAAAAATATTTTTCCTCTACCAAAGCTATTGTCTCTATCTTACCAAAATGTCTAGCCAAACCACCACTATGTAATTATTTTATTATATTGTCTCATACAGACCCAACTAGAATGCATAATTATTTCCCTTTAAAGACATAATTTTTTTGCATAAGATACTCATCATGAATATAATTCATCCCACATGTTAATGGATTATTTCACTTCTCAACTACCTTTCTAAAATATGGATTAGTATCATATAATTATTTAATAGCTTCAAATCTAGCTACTTCGCTCACCATAGTAGTTAATAACTCTATCATCTTACTCGATGCATTAGCTACCTGATTCTATTTTCTTGGTTTATGATTCAACATAAAATAATACCCCTACAAGAAAGAAACTCTCTTTGCATGCCTACTATTCAACTTATTTTGTGTATTCACATACTTCATAACCTCATGATTTATAAATATAAACTCATCTAGCACCAAGTAATTCCTCTAATGTCTTAATTCTTGTACAATTGCATAAAGTTCAACATCATAAGTAGAGTACTTTATTCTTGCCTCATTCAATTTTTCACTAAAATATGCTATTAGCTTTCCTTCTTGACTCAACACAACACCAATTCCCACAAATGAAGCATCACAATAAACCTTAAATACTTTGTTAAAATATGGTAATGCTAAAATTGGCCTTTTTGTAATCTTCTTTTTCAAAAATTCAAAACTTACTATGGTTGCTCGAGTCCATGCAAATTCTTTCCCTCTCATGCAATCTATTATTGGTGCCACAATACTACTAAATTTTTTAATAAATTTTCTATAAAATGTTGCTAAACAATCAAAACTTCTTACCTCTATAAATTTTTTGGAATAGGCCACTCAACAATCACCTTTATATTTTATTCATCTATTTTCACATCATCTGCCAAAATTACAAATCCTAAAAATACCAAACTATTTTGCATAAACCTACACTTCTTCAAATTTTCATACAACTTCTCCTTTCTTAAAAAATACATTACCATTCTCAAATTTTTTAAGTGTTCTTCTTTAGTCTTACTGAATATCAAAATATCATCAAAATAAACAACTACAAACTTACCAATATATTCTCGTAGCACTATATTCATCACCCTCATAAATGTGCTAGGTGTATTAGATAAGTCGAATGGTATCACCATCCACTCATATAACCCATCCCTAGTATTAAATGCATCTTTCCACTCATCTCCTTCACGAATTCCAATTTGATAATAACCACTCAGATCAATCTTGATAAAATATTTTGCTCCTGCAAGCACATCTATCATATCATCTAAATGAGGTATGAAAAAACTATACTTTATTGTAATTTTATTCATTGCTCTACTATCGAAACACATTCTCCATCCTCGATCTTTCTTTGGAGTTAGAAAAGTTGGTGTTACATAAGGAATCATACTCTCCCTTATCACTTCCTTTCTTAGTAATTTAGCAACCTATTTATTTAATTCTATATGTTTTGTTGGGCTCAACCTATAATATGCTTGATTGGGTAGAGCTAATCCTAGAATCAAATCAATGTGATGTTGTATATCTCTCTTTGGTGATAAACCATTTGGTAACTCATCAGGCATAACATCTACATATTCTTTTAACACTCTTAATGCTTCTATTGGTATTGACACCATTTTTATTTCTTCATTCTTTACTACTAATGCATAACATGCACTTGCTACCTTCATATCTTGGATAAATTCTTTAGTAGAGAGCATGT
>JARHVA010001241.1:2205000-2220000 GCA_037957365.1 Torreya grandis | reverse complement strand
CTAACTAATTCCATGATATACATTTTTTTGTGGGAACATCACTCAAACGCATTCCAACTAATTCCATAATATTAGTTTTTTTTCTAGGAACATCTAAGGTGAGAACTTCTCATGGTGAAGGTAGGTCACCCATCTTGCTAATGACACATGTTGCAAAGGATAATAGTGACACTTAAATTTAATGTCTTCTAGGTGTTAGAAATGATTATTTAATACAAATATAGGCTTACCAATGTGTTTTTCATTTAAATTAGTTTATGTATTTTTCTTGTCCATACATGTTAAATTGTGGAATTAAATTTCAGAATCGAGATCTTGTTTAACTAATAGGTGAACCAAAATTGACAGCCATCTGAATAATCTAGAACTATGTTTTGTCTATGCATGCCCATTATAACAAAAATGACTAAGTTTATAGCTAGTAGCAGAATATGTTTTTATTATTATATTTCTAGATAATTCCCTAAAACAATTCTCTATCATGGTGCAAAATGATAGTGCAATAGGATAATATATGGGAAACCATTCTATTATAAAAAAATCATCAATATTTAAAGAGATAATAAAGTAAAGTTTGAAAAATAAAACAATTCTTGTGGTTCAATAAGAATTTAAAATTGAGTGGATGTCTTTATGTCATTATACCCTTAGCCTATGTTCATGAGTTTTGAAATGTAGTTGGCAATTGATAGATAGAAGACCTCAAATATTTAGGGCTTCCAAATAACACATATATTGAATAGTTATTTTCCAAATGGAAACTTAAATTAGGAATGATACACATGCTCTAGAATATGTGCACTAAATTCATCTTTTGGGTAATGATCACCCATATATTGAGCAAGTGAAAACATACATCTAAGCATTTTTTCATAAATGTCTCACTTATGTTTTGTTTTATCAATAATTTTTCATAGAAAAATTTAAAAAATGATACATTACCTAATGTAGATATTCCATAATTTCCTTTTAGTAAGAAAATTTGTTATATTTTGTAATGGACTCATCATGGCACCTCAATTTTTTAAATATAAAGTAAACTGCATTGGCTTAAAACATTATGATTTTTCATTTGTATCTTCTTTAATGCTTCATATACTTTGACATATATTATATTCTAACAACTTTGATTTACATTAAGTCGATGTTAATAACTTTGTATATGTATACACTGGATTAACAACTTGACAAATATTAGCTGGAAAGCTCCTTCTCAAGTATTGCTACTATGAATCATTAACTATATCTATCTAGTTGATAGTTTTAGACACATAAAATTGGCCATAACTGGATTTCGATGAGACTTCAAACTGATTCCTACCAACCCTTAGAAATTAATCCTAGGAATCATTGAACATCCCAAATTTTCTTTTGAATCACTCATCAAAACTCATAATCGTGTTGAGGCATCTCAAATTGGGGTATCCTATCATATGAAATAATAACCTCTCATTAATTCATCCCTAAGCACCTTTCAACATCACAATATTAAATTTTGCTTATGAACCTATTAAGAGGGGCACATGAACAAAAATAAAATATTGAAAGAGGTAAATGGACAATCAGAATCAATTAACAAGTTAAACTAAATTAAATGCATATTTGACCTTCGATGTGTAATTAATGAACATATAATAAAATAAATTCAAAAATATGAATATCCTAGCCTTTCATCATGATATTTGTGAGTTGTCAAGTTCTTTGTAAATATCTTAAAATATATCATTTTATAGACCCATGCCTATTCATTGAAAATCATGATTAATTGACAACTATTAACTCTAATAAAGTTATATTTGACTCTCCTAGGTTAGGTTTGAACATATTCCATATTTAATTTCCACCTTGACTCACCTTGGGTTGGAGTTAGATCCATTTGATATAAATACAATACCTTGCCTATTAAATTTTAATCTATTTTGGTGTAAAATTATCATGCACAAATGAATTCAAATATGTGAGAAGAGTAGTGTTATAATGTTAAAATGCCTAGCAAGTAAGTTTGTAATATCAAAATCTTAAAGCCAAGCTACATCAAGCCAACACAATCCATGGTGCTGAGGAGAAAAGGAACTACACAACCTCCATTGCCAAATAATTCTTGAGAACAAGTCAAGCAAGCTACTCAATAATGCATTTGGAGCTCCCAAAAAAGGTAAAGGATTCATTGTCTTTTGAAATTTAGTTGTGCTTTCATTTATCTTCTGTTAACTAATTTCACCCCCAAGATCATCTTAAACTTTTTATTTTTTACTTTATTTTTTCTATATTCTATTTTTTATTATACATAGTAACCAGTATTGGTTTAACCTAACCGATATCAATCTCATCCTAACTAGCATCAGTCCCTATCTAGGGCATAACATCATAGAAAAACTTGGTTTTTTAAGTTTTCTTAAAAGTTGCAGGTTGTTATTCTTAGTTTTATTTAATTGCATGCTCTCTATCTATATCATTATTTTGCAAAATTTAGAGGTTTTTTGGATATTTTATACTTATTTAGGTTCACAAAATGTTTTTTAAATAAATTTTTTCTATATGGGTTTATGGGTAATTGAGATCAATTTTAAGTTAACCAACATTGGTTAATTTACTTTTTGCATCACTTTTATTATAACTACCATTGGTCTCTATGGATCGACATCGGTCTATGTGTAACAAAAATAGAGAAACTCGAGAGGTAAATTGGAAAAATGTTTGATTCAATCATGAAATTGATTCAATGTATGAAAAAACACTCTAAAATTTATAAAACCTCAACTGGAAAACATCATAAATTTGGAAGTGTTTAAGTCTTGAACATTTTTTTGTAGTACCTAAAATAAATTTAGACATTTTTATGCTTAGTTACTTTGTGAATATTTTTGAAAGTTTTAAAGTAACGCTAAGGGGCCAAAACAAATTCACTACACATTTCATTTTTGATACATTAAAATAAACTTTAATAACTTAGTTACATGCTTTTGAGAAGCATTATTTTTATCCCTTTTTTGTTTGGTGTTGTTTATTTTTGAAAATAAATTGATGCATGTATGCTCTCCCCCTTCCCCTTTAGGGAACTTGGCTGATCAAAAGTGATATTATTTGTATTTGTGCCTTGTCCAAAAGCATGAAAATAATGTTGTTAAGGATCTCCCTAAATCTATATGGTTTAGGTGCTCTAAACACAACCTTAAAGTCTTTTCACTTTATCATCTATTTTTATGCAACTTGGCTTGTTAGCAAGAGTTTATAGCCTCCTCATGAGTTATTTAGGGGTGATTTTACATAAGGTTTCATCTCTTAGCATCATACTAACCCCACTCTATGGTGGGGTATATAAATTAGGGCACGTATATTATGATTACTAGGGAGTTAGCAGCTAGCCTCTTTGATCATAATGAAAAACCAATTTAGGTCTGGCTAACCAGATAATTCCATTAAGAAGTATATAGATGGAATAAATATGTAAAGGAATAAAAAATTGTATAGTAATTTAGCCATTATGAACTCAATTGATGTGATACATCTCTATTTTTAACCACACTTGAGACCATCTAGATAACCAAAAATATAGTTTAAGAATAACCCCACTTATTGCATAAATATTGTGGATGCGGGGCGAGTAGCCCATAATTAAATATCACCATACAATATCTTGGGAGAAGAGGGGACCCAAAAACCCTACTTTTCATGTGCTTTTATTTTTTTATTAACACTTAAAATCCTCCCAAGAGCATGTATATAGACGAAATTCAATAGTACTACACAACCTTGTCAGCCTTAAGATCTAGTATGTTACATTTAAATTTTTATGTAATTTTATCCTTGATTGCATAGTTTTTGAGTCTAAAAATATATATTTTATTTGTTATTCCATGTAAACATAAGTTTTTTATCCACATCACTCTATTATTTGAGGAGGCATTACGTTGTCCATTTGACACCGTATTTTTGGCTTAGTCTTTTTGATAAATATTTGTGTGTGTGTGTGTCACTTGATTGCAAAGGGTAACATTATGATACCCAATACATTTTAAGTTTTATGCCTTATATTCTTGAAACAAACCATCGATTGCACCAACATCGTTACCCTGCTCAAACCATTTCATAGAATTGTTTTATCTTTTATCCAATTTTTAAATTTTGAACCAAACCATGTGTGCCTTTCGGGTCTTTGTCTAGTACCATTAAGCCATTCACCTTTATCTAAATTATTTATCAATGAATCCTAAATTTCCTTATATGAATTTTTAATTAACCTTGACAAGTTCAAATACAAATATAGATTGATTTCTATTTATGCCTTATGCAATTTGGGCCTAGACATTGATATTTCTTTTTTGGGTTGTGTAACTTAGGTTAATTATTTACCCACTTTGAAAACTATTGTTTGTGCCTTAATTTGGGAGAAAATAGTCTATTTCTAGGTGTATTTTTTTTCATGCCTTATGCCAATTTGGTTAAAGTTCATGTTTTAAATCAAGTGCCTAGTCTATGCCAACATGTTTTAAATTTGTTAGATTAAATCATAACCCTTTGTTTGAGCTTATATTTTGACATCATGTTTGTCTAAAAGACTTACAAATCTTTTATTTTCCTAGATTAGACTTATTTGGAACACTTTGAACCTAGAGTTTAGCAATCTAGTTTTAGTTCATCCACTTGACCTTTTTGTGTGAGACATTTAACATTGGACATTTAATGTTAGTCTTTTTTCTATAATGTTTTAGCATAAACCCTTTTTAGAGATACAAATCCATCCCTTTGACTAAGCTAAATTGAGTTCAAACTATTTTTATATTTATACATTGTTTTTTAGAGTTTGTATAACTCTAACACCTTTTATCATGAAACATTCACCATTGATTCAAACATGTTTCCCTATTCTCATAGTGGCATCATGTATAATCCAGGGTATAATAATGTCATCACAAAAGAAGACTTTGTTCAAGACCCCTATAGAGATGATGTTTTTTGTGAGATAGATCCTTATCGATCTTACAACACATAATCAGGGGAATAAATCCAATATTATTTTTCCCACTATTTGGTCAGCACACCTCCATACTTAGATCAAACATCACAATACCTAGCTAGTGTACATTTAGTTATAGAATAAGTCTAAAAGCAATCATACTAAATTAGAATGCCATCAGCATATGACCCTTATTTGTTTAATTGTCACTTGATTTCAAACAAGGATGAAGTCTTAATTAGAGCCATGGACGTAGGGGCTAAGTTTCCATTAGACTACCCCCATGAAAATTTTACAAGTTTAGTAAGAGTACCTTACAACATGCCTTATAATCAAAACATTCATCATACCTCTTCTAAAAATCCTCAAATTCTCATTTCAATATTTTATCAAGACCTTCGTATGCTTTTCATGAAAAAATGCCTCATGGAGGACCATTCATAGATGCAAACGACATATCAAATCTATCTAAACTTCATGCCTAATGTCAATAACATGACCTTGTCAAATACTCCTCTTATTGAAATAGCTCCCTCAATAGGATTCTTAATTTAATTAAGAAGCCATAAAAATAGGGTATAAACCCATTTATTTAAATCACTTTAGTTAGAGACATGTTAAATACCCTAGCTATTGAAGAAGTGCCTTATACTTCTATGTAGAATAGTGAGCCAAACATAGTGGATAATACATAAGTGTCATCCAATCCAGATGAAAGTGGTCTAAATCCATAAATAATTAGTCCAAAATAAAACATGCCTTTAATTAACAGCACAAGTCATTCACAAATACAAGGGACAAGAGATTATACCTCCCAACTACAAACAACTACCTTTAATCCTCAACTAGTTGCTTCTTCAAGCACACAACCATAAGGATTAAGTAGTTAGACAACAAACAGTTTCATGCCTCAATAAAAAATGATGAATATTACTCCACCACAATGGGTGATGACTAATGTTCCATAACCATAGGCACAATCCAACATACCCATGCAGTAGAGGTAATAAATCCTTCCACCTTAATAGGGGGAAACTAATGTTCTTCCTCACTAGGTAGTAATGAACATACCTATTTAGTCACAAACCAACATACCACTACAATCATAAATTATGTCTAATTAATATCATACAAGAATTGGTGAATGACAAATGCCAAAACTTCAACATGCATCTACTTTCAAAAAAGGATTCGTGCAACCAAGAGGTTCTAATATTTCATAAGTATTGATTAGGTAGCAATTACCTTTTTTCTTAATGTGCCACAAACTCAATGATAGGGCCTTGGTTCACAAGTTCCCCCTAATCAACAAGGTTTTACTAGTCATTTGTAAGTCCCTAATCAACCTTAATAGGAATAGTACATCACCCCTAGCTATATCCTTCCATCCTAGCCATAATTTCCCCAAAACTAGGCCCATATCCCAGATCCTAACCATAATATAGCATGTAATACATGCAATTACAATAATCACATCCTAATTTTTGAATGCATATTCATAGTCAATTCCCTAGCCAGACTGACATTACACATCAAACTATGCCTCCACTATACCCAAGTCAAATTAATCTACTTTTGACCACCCAACCTCCACCTCAGATCAATATTCCCTCTAATTTCCTAGCACAATAATTACAATAAATGAAGGATGCAATTGCCATCATCCAATCCATAAAATAGACCAAAATTTTTAAGTTGGATGATGTGTTTTCCTACCCTTTCAACATGGAGTATTTTCAAATACCATTTCCTATTGGATATGAACCCTTGAAGTTAGACAAATACAAACAAAAAGGAGACCCCAAGACCCACTTCATTGAATTCTTTATTGCTTTTCAAGCAATGGCCTATAACGAAATATGCCTTTACTATTAAATCTAATTAGTCTATCAGGATAAGCTTTGGATTGGTTTCTAAAATTGCCTAAGAATTTAGTTTCTTATTTTGATGATCTTTCTGACAAATTTGTGTAGCACTTCTACAATCTTGAGCATGATATTTTATTGGTAGATTTGATTAAAGTAAAATATAAGTCTAGTGAAATTTTCACAAGTTATCTTTAGTGATGAAGAGCACTTACAAGCTAATTTAACCATAGTTTACCTAATAGGAAAATAGCTGCTATGTTTACTAAAAATTTACACAGTGAGATATCTTACCATCTGGAGATTTAATGTGTACATAATTTTAAGGAAATAATTGATAAAGTTTTATTGATCAAAAGGGACCTTATTAATAAAGTGATCATTAAGATAACCTCATCAAATCAAAACCCAAATAATGGCCAAAACTAGAACTAAATCTAAGCACAATTGTCATAACCAGCCCAAGCTAGCAATAATGACAAACCTAATTCATTTAATAGTAATATTAATGTTGTTGTAAATGGAATAAACAAGTTATGACATGTCTAAATGGTACAAACACCATCTACTCAGTGTACACTGCATATGTAAATTACTTCTAACCAATAACTTCTTCAACAAATACTACAAGTGCAGTAGCCTAAACTAGTGCAAAAAATGTAACAACCTTTTCCTTTGTAAACCCCTCCTCCAAGGAGAACTATGCCTACTCATCATTTCTTTAGTGACCCTAGAGAACCCATTGAATTTATCTTTCACAATCTCACCTCAACTAATATGATTAGCGAGCCTATTCTGAAGCACTATCAAAATGGCATTCCTTATCTATATTGGTACCAACAAAATAAATTCTATGAGTATCATCATGTTAATGGACATAATTTGCATCATTTTGTTTAAATTAAACATTTAATTTATAATATGCTAGACAATTGGGAGATCACATTAGATAATAGAGCTTCCACATCCAATTAGAAATTGGGAATTTATCAAAACCCCTTTCCTCAACATAGCCAATAATAATAGAAACAAACACTAGAACAACAATAATAACAATATCAATAGTTGAGATAGAACCATCAAAATCAACATCAATAGAACCAACATCATCCAAATGGATAGAACCAAGGCCAAAATTATGCCAACAATTAAAAGACATACCACGTAGTTGCACATGACTAAAATAAATTTATAGGATATATTAAAGGAGGTCATGTTTCCACAATCTCCATAAATATAAGACCAAGTATTAACAAAACAAGACAATTACTAATCAATTCCAATCAACCAACCCATGAAGATGATCCTTCCTTGACTTGGGACCACATATCAACATACTAGCAAATAAGGATTACTACCTTTAAACTTCATATTTATAAATCATCATTGGCTCATGACCATGCACAAATGCACTTATAACTAAAACTTATCCTCTCTAGTCCCCCACTACCATAATTTACTAGAAACAATGGTCATGTATCTAATATTGATTGTGAAATCATAACTCAATGATTGAATATTATCATCCCATGCCCACAACCATCTACCACTTAACCCATCTAACCCATTATTCTAGATAGAAATAAGCCATTTACTATTATGAAATAAAATATGTTTGATATTATGGAACAATTACAAAAAATGCCTGCAAAAATCTCCATTTTGGATTTGTTGCATATGTCCTCCATCCACAAGAACATCTTAATAGATTTCATTGTCCAATTCCATGTTTCAAATGACATATCTCTAGATAAATTCTAATATTTGGTCAAACATCTATCCCCAAGCTATCAATTAAACTTTGACCAAAGTAATATGTCATCTCTTGGTCCTCTACATAATAATCCATTGTACATCAAATTTTTCATAATGTGACACAAAGTGAAATATGTCCTCATAGACAATAGGTCTAAATTTTGTGTCTCTAAATATCATCAAGCTTCTCAGGTACACCATAGCTAATCTCCAACTGAAAATGATCACAATCAAGGCCTATGACAATGAAGAACATGATTCATGAGGCACCATCAACTTTAAAGTTATCATTGGACCCTTGACCCACAATACACTATGCCATGTGTTAGACCTAAAATTATAATACAATATGCTTTTGGATAGTCCTTGGATACATGAAATTCATGCAATCCCTTCAACATTGCACTAATGTATCAAGTTCTCCCATTCAGGTATCAAAGTTACTATCCATGGAGATTTGTTTCCATATGAACATTACAAGTATTTGAAGGCTGAGTACTAAAGCTATAAATACCATTTTCACTTCAATATAGTTCTTAATAAGGATAAATGAAAATAAATACTTGTTGATTCCCTAGAGGCTAATTATATTGACCTAGATACCCTTGATTCTTTATCCCATAGCTTACCTCCTAAAATGTCTAATCATTATACCATCTTGGCTAAAGGCCTAGGAGAATATTTGACCCATGATACATTTCATATTGTTAATCTTCCATATAACCCCATGTCCTATGGAAGACCTATAGCCAGACCACCTTGCATGGAATGGAAAATAAAGGGCAAAGGCAAACTATATAGTCTGGCACCTATTCTTTTCATACTGGCCACTGGCTAAGAATAGGACCCACTTGTAGATGATTAATCTTGGTTGTATAATGATAAACTAGCTAACTATTACCTAAATTCCAAGTATCCAATTTCAAACAAAATCATGTAGAATCATTCCTTTGAAGGATGAGGCCTTGGGCTAAATCAACAATTTTTGCTTGAGCCAATTTTTTCCACTCTATACAAAATAATATATGGTCTTAGATTTTAAATATTTGGGGGTGACCCCATTTACATTAATCATGTTCCAACACCAATGACTAGTGATGACAATGACGATAGTGAATCAGAGTCTGATCATAGCCCTTTTGATCACCTGGTCAATACCAATTTGTTTGATACCAATGCCATTTGTACCCTTAGACCAGTTATTCACTACAACCAAATTCTTTTATATTATCCTCAACTTATAGACTAGGACCAACCAGAATCAATAGTGTTCGTCGATGAGTTTTAGAATGATGAGACCTTCTATGATTTTCTAGGCCTAAAAGCTAATGTTCCATTGGGAGAACGCAAACAAGGGTTCTCAATCAAGTTGGATCTTGAAGCCTATTTTGGAGAATGGGTGAAGAGCCTTACCCACAAATAATTAAATAAAACATTGACGTCCCAAAGTGAAAATCTCTTTGAGGCACTTTTGGACCAAGGAAATAGTAAAGAAAAAAGCTAGTCTAGTGGTGAAACCCTATTTCAGGCACCATTAGATGAGGGTGTTCAACCTCCTTCAAATATAGCTCAGGAGACCACCAATGATGAACTTGTTTATGGGTCCAATTTTAGTTTTAAAAAATAGTAGGATTTTGATCAAATCATCCAAGAGTTTTTAATAGTGTTTATCACATGGCCATCCCTACCAGTGGGAGATTTTGATTCTTCATACCTTGGAAAACTTCAAGATTCAGTCCTAACAAAATAATCTATCATTATAGGCCAATTTAAATCTTTACCAACCATTTTGGAAGATGGTTCAAATCTTCTTATGGAGGATACTACAAAATTTAACATTGATACTCCATATTACCCAAAATGAATCAAATTAAGAGTGTCACTCATTGAAGAGGAACATCACATCTTTATAGCCCTTTTGAGTGAATTTGTTTACATATTTGCTTGGGCCTACTCAAACATGCTAGTTTTGGACCCGAACTTAGTTGTGCACAACCTTATGGTACTTCTTGATCCCAAATCCCAAACTTGTAAAATAAAAATTACGTAAGATGAATCCTTGTATTATTGTATTAGTGAAGAAAGAGTTGTAAAAACTCTTGGAACTACCATGTATTTGATTGATCGACTACTTAGAGTGTATTTCAAATGTTGTACTAGTCAATAAGAAGCTAGAAGGAATTAAAATATGCACTGATTTCAAAGGCATAAATAAGGACTTCCCAAAAGATGACTTCCTCTACCAAATATTGACATGATTGTCAACTTCATAGTAGATTATGAAATGCTTTCTCTAATGGATGTATTTTTAGGGTATAACCATATCCATATTGTGCTAGAAGACAACATAAAATAGCATTCACCACATTGTGGGGAATGTTTTATTATTAGGTCATGCCATTTGGTCTCAAAAATGTTTGGGCCACATACCAAATATCCATGACCATAATATTTCATGATATGATGCATGACATTATTGAAGACTACATCGATAACATTCTAGGTAAATCAAAGACCAGGGCCGAGCATCCAGTAGAACTATGAAGGATATTTGAAAGAAAACATGAATATCAAATTAGGATCAATCTTAAGAAGTATATTTTTTAGATTTACTTCAAGAAAATTTAGTGGCTTCATTGTGTCTCACTAAGGCTTTGAAGTTGATCCAATCAAAGTACAAGCAATAACTCAAATGCCACCAACAGCCAATTTGAAGTAGATCTATAGTTTGTAAGGTAATATTTAGTTTATCAGACACTTCATATCTCAATTGGCCAACAAGCTCCATCCTTTTACACATTTGTTGAATAAGGGTGTCACATTCATTGCTATGATGAATACGAGAAAACTTTACAACTAAATGACTATCTAGTAAATTTGCCTATTTTATTACCACCAGTCCCAAGAAATCCATTCTTACTATATCTATATATCATAGATAAATCCCTTGGGTAACTTATACATTAACATTATAATAATGGAAAGGATAATGTTGTGTAATATCTAAGTTGTACACTAGTCATGTATGAGAATAATTATATTCCCTTTAAAAAAGCTTGTTTAGCTATGGTCTTTACAGCTCAAAAACTATGACATTACATGTTAAACAACAACACCATAGTTATTTCTAAAGTATATCCACTCAAGTATATTCTATCCAAGACAAATTTACAAGGTCACATGGGAAAATAGATCAACCTTCATATCAAGTTTGAGATAGACTATGTTAACCAAAAATCTATCAAGGAATAGGTTCTTACATATCAAGTTAATAAAACACCCCTTATAGATACATAACCTATAACATTCCAATTTTTAGATGAATCCTTTATGACCATCATTAAAACACCTCTTGAGGAGTAACACTCTAATCTACTTTTTGATTGATCATTCATAGCACATGGATTGGGAGCAAGCATTTTATTTATTACACTATAGGGGGATCTTACCCCTAAATCATTCTGAATCAACTTTCTTTATACCAACAACATAGACCAATATTAATCACTCTTTACAAGGATTTGATAGGAATTACAATGGAATATCCAACATTTTAAGCTTTATGGTGATTCTTAGTTAATCATCAATTAGGTTACAAACCATTTTTAGACCAATGATGACAAGCTGGTACCATAAAAGGCCATCATTGAAACTCTCAAATAGTATATTATCGATATCCAATTTGAACATATACCAAGGGCCAATAGTATATTTTATGGACACCACTAGATCTTCGATTTGTCATACAAACACTAAAAAAGAATACTAGATCCTTTTTAAAAATCTACTAGTGTCAACTCATGAACCTTCAAACATTACAATGATCTATGATATTTTTGGTCCTAACTCTATATGGTATTCTAAAATTTCTACCTATATTTATGAATACATTATGCCACTATACCAATCTCATAAACAATTCATGTCCTTTATGCACCGTCTCACATGTTATACCTTACTTAGACCAACCCTATACTGCCATAGTTTTAATGGAAATTTGCTTCATTGTTTGACTTTGGTAAAATCAGCATTAGCATTATGGGAAGTCCACGAAGGAGTATTTTTAGCCCACATAAGTCAGTCCATCCTATTCAAAAATATCTTGTGTATTGGCTACTATTAGCCAATGATGGATGTAGATGTAATTTCATATGTTAAAAAGTGTGATAAATGTAAAAGGCTTGCCAATCTAATTCATGCCCTTGCAAAGACTCTAGAACCAATGTTTACACCATAGTCATTTTCTATATGGGACCTTAATCTCATTGGGAAGATAAATCCCATCTCATCTAATGGTCATAAACATATGTTTACCACCACTTAATACTTCACTAAGTGGGTTAAAGCTATAGCCCTCACTTACGTTACTAGAAAGAAAATTTCCAAATTCATTTTGAACCATCTCATTTATTTTTATGGTATCCCTTTCGACATTATATTTGATAATGGTAGATCATTCAAAAATAGTGATGTCAAATTGTTATATGTTGCGTATAAAATTAGTTAACATCATTCCATAGCATATTACCTAAAATGTAATAGCCAGGCAAAAGCATCTAATAAAACTATTGTTAACATCCTTAAAAGGATTTTTAATGATGTCACTATAATTTGTAGCTCCAAATATCTTGCACCCTTTGGGCATATGATACCACTCATTGTAATCCAATACGAGCCACTTTGTATTCACTTGTTTATGGAACTAAGGCCATTATTCCCATTGAGGTTGAGTTACAATATTTGTGCATGTCTTTGAAGCATATCATTGATGATGAAGACTATCTAGTTGATCATTTATAAAACATAGAGTTACTTGATGAGAAATACATGGCCACAGTTAACAATATTCAAGTAACCAAAAATACCTCTGTGGCCACTACAATCGGTGTCTTAAACATAGAGAATTTAAGATTAGTGATATTAATCTTATAGAAAACTAATAGAACACCATGGCCAAGAAAAAACATAAAGGATAGTTAAAACCTAACTAGATATACCCTTACATCATTGTTGTAAACTATGGCACTAGAGAATATAGGCTTTCTACACTAGACGAGGAAGAAATTGATGAACTGATGAACATTATACACCTCAAGCATTAATTTTCTTAAGAAACCTAGTGTATTATCTATGAAACCTATTTCCATTATACCATAATATCAGCATTCATATTTGTACCATACCATTCTACCATGCCTTTTATATCAACTGAGTTATTTTCACCCTCCCTACCCAACCCATTGACCTTGGTTCCATTTCATTAGTTCCACAACTAATTTTAGCATGAAGATTTAGATCATGTTTTGACATTTCTTTTAGTAATCCTACTATGTACCAAGTGCTCCTAACTATAATCACCTTTGGGTAAATTAGTGTTTCACCATTGTGCTACTAATTATAACCACTTATGGGAAAATTAGTATCATTGACCTATGTCATTATTTCCTAATTATAACCTCCTATGGGAAAATTAGGGGAAATAATTATTTATTATGCCTTGAAGTATGACTCTTCCATGCCTATGTCATATTGATCCATTTGCCTATTTTGCCTTTCTTTTGAATTTACTTCTACACTAGTCAGATTCACTCACTTTAAGGAAACACTACAGTGACTTAAGGTTGTATCTTAGGACTATGTAGGTCATGCTTGATTCACTTGAAGGTTAGTTCAATCCCTTTTTGCCATATGCTCTCACTGTTTTGTGAGCAAACTAAGCCTATGCTTTCACCATTTTTGATTGGTATCATGTTAATCTCTAATTAGTTTACATACCTCAAAATTTTAAATTCATTCATAAATTTTAAAATCCAAAAACATTTATAGTGACTAAGCCTAGCTAGTCATCCTCAATCTACCTTACTAGGGCAAACCTGTTGTTAGGATGTTTTTTGTTGCTTTTAATTTCAATCTTTTAGTGTGTTTTATTTGTTTTATTTTTTGTTTATTTGTTTGATTTTATTTTTTTGCCTCAAATCAATCTATATGTGTTCATTGGGTGACTCCATGTGCATTATTATTGATTCCATCCATATTCATACATCAACATTATATCATGATTTTTATCATTGGTTCCTTATTTTCAATTGTTTATTATATTGAGAGTCAATCTTTACATCTATTTTGGAAATTTTTTATGGTGTTCTATCATGAGGTATACCATCATGTGCTATAGTAAAATTCATCTCAGGAAGTCTTACAAACAATGGAGCCATATAAGTTTTTCCTTTGTAACCTTGGAAAATCCTCCCACCCTCCTTGATCGAATCAATCAATTGACCATTATTATTGTATCAATGCTAAAAAAGATGAGCATATCCACATTGGTAGGTACAACCAAATCATTTATATTTATCAATTCTTATTCTTATATTTATATCTTTTATCACTTTTTACATCCTCATATTCCTAGTTGTTTGTGGC
>JARHVA010001241.1:2170000-2200000 GCA_037957365.1 Torreya grandis | reverse complement strand
AATCTCATCCTATGCTTGAGTCTTAAAATTTTTATAACTAAATATAATAGGTTGTCAAATGCATAAATGACCCATATGGATTTATAGGGGAAAGAACCAAATACAAACTATAATAACAAATATTACTTCTTATTAGAGTTTTTTTTCTTTAATAATAAATAAAAACTAATTTCAAAATTGACATAAACTAAATAAAAAACTAATTAATTTATAAAACACAAATAATATTTATCTTATATCTTTTACATCTTTTAGTTGGTTTTATATCTTGACACTTATTAAAATTTAAAATAAATATAAAAAACTTATTTTCATACATATTGAATTGAACTCAAATTATTATTAGTACCTTCAGCTCATGTATTATTATTTTTACCAATTATTATTAATCTAAGTTGACTCTTGGACTGCCAATAGAAATTTGTCAGTGGATACAAGTAGAAATCATTTCACAATGTTTGGTATAAACTGTCAATACACTACTATTTTTCCCAATTATAGATATCTAATGAATAATTGGTCTCTAATGTAACCAATCAAGGGGATTTAATTCATTTATTTTAATGATAATCCCTTTCATAAAAGCATGGACATGGGTGACATTTACCATAGAAAATAGGAATGAAAAGTGTCATGTTATTGTGCAAGAAAAGATAATAAAGATAGTTATAGTGTATTGCTTTTGCCATAAACTATGGATGGATGGTAAGTGATGGAAATTACAAACAAAGATAATGTTGCATTGTAGTCTCACTGATTGTTCCTTCAAAAAAATTCAAAAAAAATCATTACTTACATGACTTAAAAAATTGTTGACAATATTGTTGAGCACTTTCAAAATACTATTTTCCACTGCTAAATGCTTTGCTGTTACTACTACTAGGTAAGAACTTTATGGTCTTTGTAAATGTATTTTCTTAAAATATATTACAATATATATAGTTAAAAATTACTGAACTATAAATTATCAAGATTTGACTACTTTTTCAAACTATAACTCTTTACAGTTATTTGTTATTTGTGGACCATTCTGCAAGAATACTTTATTTATGTATATATATTTTTGGAATTGAATTTAACCACAAATTATTAAACCTAAATACTAATTTTTGATATGTAAATGCATTATGGGAGCTTTAGAACGATGGCTAAACTCAACACAAGACCAAAAATTTCATTAATTAAAATATACACTAGTGGTATCAAATAGATAGAGGATGAAATTAAGGTAGTCATCCAAATATTCTTCTTGAGACATAGAATTAATAATATCCTTATCATATTACACCTAAAAATCATATGAAAGCTTTATAAATCCATCTAAACTTAGTCTATGTGTTATTTTATAGGATATCGCATACTAATCAACCAAAAAAATCAGCATGAATCTCTAGATAGATTGAGCCTAAGTGAAATTATAGTAGGATTATTGAGAAAATATCCCTTTTAGCTTGATTTGGTGACCCATGTCAGTAGGATCGATCAATCAAAATTATTATTTTTAATTAAAACTTAGCATTGAAGCCAAAGCTTCCATAATAATCTCATGCATAATGAAATGAAAAACAAAACATAAAAATTATAAACATGTTGCAATAATTTAGTTTTTATTATTTTGATAAGTTACAATAGTATATTTAAAACATCAATAAAGTAAAGGGTTTAATAATTGACCATAATTTTAAAAAATAAACATTGGATTTTATTTAAATTTTACATAATATTACATAAAATTTATGAAGAAATGAAAACTATTCTATTCAATTTGAAAAAAGATAATCCCACTCAGTCGAGAAAAAAATTATTCTCTAATCTTTATGTTAAAAACTTAAAATTCTTTTTTTCTATGCTTTCCTTTTCTTTTAATAACCTGTTATTTAGGGTGTTGAATTGAGCATAGTATAAAATATAAATGTAAGCATTGTTGAAAAGGATGAAATAATTTGAAGATTATGGTTTTTTTTAACATCTCTTAGATCCAATCGAACTAATTCCATGATATGATTTTTTTATGGGAACATCACTCAGATGTAGTCCAACTATTTCTATAAATTGAGTTTTTTTTCTAGGAAATATAAGGTGAGCACCTCTCATGGTGAAGGTAGGTCACCGATCTTGCTAAAGACACTTGTTGCAAAGGATAAAAGTGACACTTAAATTTAATGTCTGTTAGGTGTTAGTGATGATTATTTAATACAAATATAGGCTTACTAATGTGTTTTTTTGTTTAAATTAGTTTGTGTACTTTTATGTTAAATTGTGGAACCAATTTCCAGCATTGGGAGCTTGTTTAACTAATAAGTGCACTGATATTGATAGCCATCCCAATAATCTAGAACTATGTTTTATCCAAGCATACCCATTGTAACAAAAATGACTAAGTTTACATCTAGCAATGGAATATGTGTTTAATATTATATTTCTCAAGAATGCCCTAAAACAATTCTCTATCATGGAACAAGAGGATAATATATGGGAAACCAATTTATTATTAAAAAAATTTCAATATTTAAAGATGGGATAAAGCAAATTTTGATGCATAAAACAATCCTTGTGTTTTGATTATATATAAATAAAGTACTTTTTACATAACAATTTTGATTATTTTGAGATGTGAGATAAACTTATTAACTTCTAATTTATATTTCCTTATTTCACTAATTAATTATAAAGCCTATATTTCTCTGAAAATAGTGATAAGGAAAAAACTTGATACTATTATATAAATATGATATTCTAACATCAATATGTAATTAAAGCTTAAAAGAGAAAAATATAAATAAGAGACTATGAATAGAGAAAATGGTAAAAAAAAGTGTCTAAATTATTAGTGAGGCTATGATAAATATTTTATCTAATATAAATGAAGAAGATGCAAATATCACCTAGATTTAATTTCCAACTATAAAATTTATTTAGCGTCCTATTTTATCTAGAACAACTAATCAATGATAACTTATGGCATGGTTCTATCATAACAGACAATAATGTCAAAGAATAATATGTAACAATAGTGGTTGTGGGCAACTAAAATAAATAACTAGGAATTAAACAAAAAAATATTATTTAAATTGATATAGTTATCATAATGGGTATATGTATTTTTATTTATTGAAAATGAATGTGAAAAAACCTTATAAACAATTAGAGTAACAAATAAATCTTGCATTCTCCTCTCAAGCTATTAACATGCCAATATAACAAAATAAATATTGATACTATTTTATCTACAAACCACAATATTTAGAAATAAAACAACAAACATATGGAGAAAATATATTGTATAATGTAATGAACAAAAATATAAAGAAAAATTTAAGACTAATAGTTAAAAAGACAAGTTTCATTTTCAGTACTCATCACAAATAACCACTTTTTTACTAGAACTACCCATATTATTATTTTTCACCTCATCACCCAAAAAAAATATAACTAATAATTATTCCACTTCTTCCAACTTATTTATGATTATACATTTAACTTTAAACTTTTAAAAAAGAAAAGGAAAAGTCAATCAATTTTATAAATTCTCTAAAAGTATAATGATTTATGAGAAAATCTAAAGTAGCGTGTTATACTGATGCATCATATGGTTACCAAATGAAATGAATTTGTTATGAAGGGATGTCAATAATCTACCAAGGATATTTTGGAAAGTGTTCCATCACCCCAGGTCGAACACTGCCCATCAGATGTATCATAATCTACTAAAGGTCAACAATATTTTGTTATTTTTTAAAGCCTAATGCCATTCAAATGCATCATATATAGTACCCAAACACCCTCATTTTTTAATGAATAAAGGTATAAATTTTATGAAACTATCATAGTAAGTATAACTAAACTATTAATATTTTTCACTTGATCACCCAAAAAAAATATAACTAATGATTATTCCACTTCTTCCAACTTATTTATGATTAGACATTTAACTTTAAACTTTTAAAAAAAAAAAAAGTCAATTAATTTTATAAATTCTCCAAAAGTATAATGATTTATGAGAAAATCTAAAGTAGCGTGCTATATTGATGCATCATATGGTTGCCAAATGAAATGAATTTGTTATGAATGGATGTCAATAATCTACCAAGGATATGTTGGAAAGTGTTCCATCACCCCAGGTTGAACACTGCCCATCAGATGTATCATAATATGCTAAAGGTCAACAATATTTTGTCATTTTTTAAAGCCTAATGCCATTTAAATGCATCATATATAGTACCCAAACACCCTCATTTTTTAATAAATAAAGGTATAAATTTTATGAAACTATCATAGTAAGTATAATTAATTGAAATGATGTTTTTTTAGATTTATTTTATTTTATGTAATCACGTGAGCCGTGATAGCCATTAGTTCTTGAAACCATATCCTATCGTTTGTTTCTGTCACATTGAATTTATGAATGCAAAATTTTGGCCACTAAATTTCCATTCCATTTACTTCTTCGCAGGCTCTATGGTCGAATTAGGTCACTTGTTATGGTCTCGTTTCCTTCTATTTTTCATAGTGTACTTGTGTATTACAAACTTTCCAATCACTATGACCTTCTATTCCATTATGTATCCTTCTTTGCAAGGTGTTTATCTACCATGGTTTCCATTTTACTGATATTTTATTGTTCATTTATCATAATCTTATTTAGTGGCCTTCACTTTATTTTAGTTATCGTTTAGAATTTGTCCACCACAACTTTGACTATGTGACCTATTGTTACCTCAATAATAATTTACATTTATCATTTAAATGATGAGCAATGTGTCTATTTATAATTATGCGGCCCTTATTTCCTTGTCACATACATATCTTAATGGTCATTAATTATCATTATATTACTTCTATGGTTATGAAACTAATAATCCACACTAAACATAATATTTTTATTGTATTAATGCCACCATGGCATAAGGTGCCAAGTGTTCATATGGATAATATGCCATTTAAATATATGCACATAAGGTGTGTTCCATCATTAATCCCATTATTAGGGTGTATTTGTCATTAAGGCTATCCTTAGATAGAGCACTTACTTTCACTATGTCGACTCAGATATCACTCCATTAGACAATATGTAAATGTTTAACAACTCATATTATCATCAATATATAAATAAGTTTACAATCCATTTGTAAACTCATGTTCCTTATACAAAATCCAAAAAGGTCATAGTACCTATATGATATGAAGAGATATAAATAAAATTATAATAATCAAATGCTTATTATGTTGTAACTAGAAGCATATATCTCTTTTTGTATTCAAGATATAATATGAAATAATCAAAATATATATGAAATGAAGCATGATCTTAATCATATTACATATATTAATTAATGGGACCAAAATTTATTAATACATAAACATATACTTAAGCCATGATGAATCTAAGTAGGGTATTACATGTTCTATTATACACATGAGGCATCTCGCTCCTAAATGTATCTATAAGACTCATGAAGTCTTTGAAAAAATATATGTCTAACTCCCGTGTGACCATAAAAAAATTACAAGTATATGGACATTCCAAGACTTAAATTATCAATTCATAAGTCTTATTTATGTCAAAACATTAAAATAAATCTTACAATTTAGTCAAAAATATACTCTTTTACTCATTTCACTCAAAAGGCCAACACACATTACTAGTTAAGATTGAACACATCATGTTTTATATAAATATTTAAACAAATTTGAAGATAAATTATTGTGGAACAAAATAAAAAAAATTATGATAAAATTTATTATATTTAATTATTTAATTTAGCTAGATGAAATATGGTGCTAACTTTAATCCTAATGTAAATTAACACTACATATATGTCTTGATGAATTTGAATATAGATCCCATGATTCTAACTTAATGGATTACATTCACAATAATGTAAACACCCCTATCAATAAAAACAAATTATTATTTCAATACAACAAAACAATGAGCTGCTAATAAAGGCTCATCTCCTAGGCCATACCAACACAAAATGAAATTATGCTTAGAACCTCATATATTAGTTTATGACATTGTAACCACCCATATCAATACAAAATATCCATTTTCATATAATAGGGCATTGTGATACTAATAAATGCTCTTCTTTTAGTTTTCTATACATAGATACAGATCTAATCATGAAGTCTCCATTCGGTCATGATTCACAAAGCCTCCATGTCAAAATGGTAAATTGGAATAGTCAAATATGAAGGCCTTCAAAGAGTATACCTAGCAAATTTCCTCATTTATATTTTCACTCTTCAAATATTATTCATATATAGAAAGATATTCATATTGATAAGTAATACATTTTAAATATTTTTAAATATAAAATTTCAAATACAAATTGTCTTTACATTTTAAAAAATAAATTATTGTAAGTATGTACGTACATACATACATACATAATTATGATTAGATGATCAATACTACTTTTATTTTGATAAATAATACATTTTTAATATTTTTAGTTATAAAATTTAAAATATGAATTTATTTTACATTTGAAACATAAATTATAGTATATATGTACTATAAATATAAGTACTAATAATTTATTTAATCATAATTTTTTAAAATATTAAATATATTATGATACATTATATATGTCAATATGATACAATCATTCTTACATTTCATTAATATGTTTACAGATCAAATACGAAATCTATTTTAAATATTAATGATATTTTCAATTTAATTAAAATGATTTGATATAATTCAGTAACTAAAAATGTGTAGTCATAACAAATAGGTTTGAAGTTCATGTCAAATGTCATATCAAGTCACAAGGACATTTTATTTGTTCAATGCATAATGTTGTATTAAGTTATTAAAATATAAACTATATGTTTCAATAATTATCATAAATTTAACCCCTTGGTAAGAGTAGAATGTGGACGTAAATGTATTCCCTTAAAAAAATGTGTAACAAAGGAATGTTAATCCTCCATATGAAAGTAAAATAATAAGGTTTGAGCTTCCGTTGTTTCCCCCTTAAATGTAATCCTAACTCAAATTTTCAAAAATCCTAATACCTAAAACCTATCCGATAATAATGCCAAATATATAGCTAAATACAATTAATCTAACAATTCGATCTATGGGTATGTGTTATTTATGAATCATTATGGTTCTTTATTAATTGAGTGATTAAATTATAATCTGCTTTTGTATAATTGAATGATTAAATTATAATATATTTTTATATATAGACAATGGAAAATAGATATTTAATGAATTATAAATTAGATTAAATAAAATTATAATAAAAGTTATGAAATATAAATTAAAAATTAATAAGTGTTAAAATTAATCTTGTAATCTTTTTATACAAATAAATCTTTAAAAATTTTAAAAGTAGGAAAGTAATTGAATTCCAAAAGTAATTAAATAGTGAGTTACTTGAAATGAATTCTGGAAATATAAATAAAGAGAAAAACTAATATAAACTACTTTGATGGATGGAAATTGCTTAAATTCGGTCTTCTTAAACACATCTCTTTTTAGTTGTATACATGTATGAGTTCCTTAGTTAAGATGAATTATTAGAAATGAAATGAAATTATTTTTATTATTATAAATTGATTACATAGAAATAATAGAAGTAAAGGACTTGTTACAATTGGTTAGGATTATTTTGAGATGTGGGATTAAATTACTAAATGATAATTTATACTTCACTAATTAATTATAAAGCTTGCATCTTTTGTTTGAAATATTGAGAAGGAAAGTAATTGTTACTATTATATGAATATGTTGTTATAACAACAATTTGCAACTAATGTTTGAAATAGAAAAACATAAACAAATAGGATCTAAATAGAGAAAATGATTAAAATACATTTAACTTGTAAGTTGGGTTGTTATGCAAATTCATTCCAATGGAAATGAAGAAATTGAAGAAAACATTTAAAATTAACTTTAAAATAATAGAAAATCCCTATCTTCCTATTTTACATGCAACAACTAACCAACAACTCATTTTGGCATGGTTCCAACATAATCGACAACAATGTCAAAGATTAGTATTCAACAAAAATATAAGTAGCTACAATAGTGGCTGTGAAAAAGTAGAATAAAATTATTACGAATTGAATATCAATAATTATTGAAGTTGACGTAGTTAGAATAGTGTCTATATTTAATATTATTTCTTGGAAATGAATGTGATAAAACCTTGTAAAAAGTCAAAGCAATTAATAAATTTTTTAGTCTCATCTTGAACTATTAGCATGCCCATATAAAAAATAAATAATCATACTCATTTATCTAGAAACAATAATATTTAGACCCCAAAAAACAAATATAACGTATATTATTATGAACAAAAATATAAGTAATATTTTAAAGATAATGGTTTGTAAGATGAGTTCCAGTTTTAATCCTCATTACACATTACCACTTTTCTATCAGAACTTTTTATATTAATAATTTTCACCTGACCAAAAAAAAATATAATACAAACATCGTCCACTTCTTCCAAAATATTAATAATTATATATTTAACATTAAAATTTAAAAATAATAATAAAGAAAGAATAATTTACTTTATAAACACCAAGAAATTATTTCGTAAGACAGCTTATAGTAGCGGTGATATATTGATACATCATATATAATAGCCACATGACATGAATTTTTTATGAAGGAAAGTCTTGAATCTACCAAGGTTATTTCCAAAGCTATGCCACCACCACTGGTCAAACAATGTTCATCAAGAAGATCGTCGAAGATTTTCCAATGGTCCATAATATTTTATATCTTTTTCAAAACACTGGACGTCGTAAAAATACATCATATATAGTATCTACATGACATGAGCTTTTAATAGTGAAGGTATGAATTTTAGTAAAGTCTCATGAAGGTATAATTATGGGAAATGATGTATTTTTCAATAAATGTTAGTCTATGTAAACATGTGAGCCATGGCAATGATTAATTATTGGAACCACATATAGTCATTTGGTCAAGTTACATGAATTAAGGAATGTCGAATCCTTCTTGTTCTGAATTAAATATTTATTGTGGCCAATTATTTTTCTACTCCATTTAATTCTTGACAGGTTATTTAATTAACTTTTGTCACTTGTCAAAATTTCTTTTCATTTTGTTTTTTCAGAGTTTACTTGCATATTACAAACTTTTTAACCACTCTGACCTTATATTCCATTGGGGTTCTTTCATTGCAAAGTGTTCGTCTGCCATGGTTTCCATTTTACTTATGGCTTAATTTTTGTTTATCATAATTGTATTATGTACAGTGGCTTCCACTATGTGCCTTATTGATATTTCAATTATAACTCAAATTTGTCATTTAAATAATTATCACATAGTCAATTTATAATTATGTGGCTTTTATTCTCTTCTTATAATTATATTTTTAATGGTCATGAAGTATCTCTATATTACCCTGTGGTCACAAGAATAACAATCCACACTAAACATGTAATGCTTTCATTATATTAATTTACCAATGGAATAAGGTGTCAGTTGTTCATATGAACAATATGACATCTAACCATATTTGTATAAGGTGAGTAACATTACCAATACGACCGTTAAGGTCTATTTCTCACTACATGGTTATCCTTTGTTAGAGCTCCTGCTTTTGCCACATCAACTAAGATGCCACCTTGATGGATAATATCCAAACCCTTACCAACTTATCTCATCATGGTCATCTCACTAAAGACTTATATAAGTAAAACATTAAAAGAAAGTTTAAAATTACATCAAAAATAATCTATTTTTCTCATTTCACTCAAAAGGCCAACACGCAAGCACATTACTAGTTAAGGGTTAGCACATTAGATATATTAGACATATTTGCGCAAATGTTAAGCTAAGTTATTATGGGTTGAAAAAAAAATTCTAATAAAACTTAATATATTTTATGATTTATTTTAACTTGTTTAGTTTTAGTGCTAACCCTAATCCTAGAGTAAATCAACATGAGTTATGTGTCATGACAAGTCCAAGTATGGATACCATGCTTCTATCTTCATAGATTTGATGCATGATATTCCAACAACCCATATGAATACAAAGAACTCATTTCAATACACCAATGTAGTGGGATACTAATAAAGTCTCATCTCCAAGACCACACCAACATAAAATGTAATCATTTTCAAAATCTCATAGATTATTTCATGACATTGGAACCACCAATATCAATACAAAATTACCATTTCAATATAATAGGGAAATGGGATACTAGTAAAGGCTCATTTCATAGTTTTCTATGTATACATACATAACCCTTTTCTACAAACCACATATATTTTTAACTCTTTACATTCTATGGACCCATACTAATACAATAAGGTAAGAAGCTCAAAATCTAGGCAAATAATAAATAAATGCACAGAGATTTTGAGACAATATAATTTTACAACTAATATATACATGTTGATAATTTTTAAATGTAGATAATTAAAAAAACTTAAAATTAATAAAATATTTTATATATATATATTTTACACACACACACACACACACACACACACACACACACACACACACACACATACATATACATACATATATACATATATATACATATATATATATATATATATATATATATACACATATATATACACATATATATATACACATATACATACATATATATACATATACACTCACACACACACACACACACACACACACACACACACACACACACACACACACATATATATGTATGACCAATATTAAATTTATTTGGATAAAGAATGTATTTTTAAAGTTTTTTCAATGTGAAATTTCAAATATAAATTTATTTTACATTTCAAAACATAAATTGTAGTAAATAGCATAAGTGTCAATATTATATTGCTTCGTAAGGATTGAAATATTAATAAAAAGTAATTAAAATGTTGTAGTAAAAGGAAATTTCATTAGAATGCTACAATTTTAGTGGAGGGTGATTAAACGAGGGTTATAACACATGGGAAGAGGTTGGAAATAGCATGCCAAACTAAGTTATGGTGCTACTTGGAAATGAAAAATGAGAAAAGATAGAACATTGAATAAAAAGTAGCAGAGACATCAAAGAAATAGGTTCAAAAAAGTAGTACATATAGTAAGCCTTTTGTCCATCCTCATTTAAAGGGATCAATCTAATATTGTCTCTATGATGATATTATATTTGGTTTCTTACTGTATTGATGGTCATCTGATCATCATAGGCCCACTTTTTGCAAATTAGCATAGGATAGTGTGTCTCATCCATCTCAATATCTATGACTTTAAAGTCACCATGCAGGCTGAGCTCTACGACTTTGATCTCCACATCTTTCAATCGACCAATTGGTTCAATGCACCCATAATCTACAAGACTCAGTGTAATCAGGTTGTAACTTAACGCAGGTTGGCCAATAGTGACCCATGTTGATTGAGGGATCATATTGATAGTGTTGATAAAATCAAACACTGTGTTGGTTACCTCATACCCTGTTATTTCAATGTCCATTCTTGAATCAATTTACCACTACTTTTTGGTTTTGACATGCCATATCATTTGATCTGCTCATTGTTAACATTTTTGTACACACTCTATTGGATTATGAAACAAATTGTTGATGTTTTATGAGACATCCTCATCCTAAACTGTACTAAGGAGCTTTATCAAGTCTGTCAAGGTAGTGAAAACACCATCTTATTGCATGATGTGTATTATCTACCCATATATTTGTGCATTTATGGCTACAACATCATCTTCAGTGGTCTCTTGTTGCTAAATCATTTTTAGAATCTGCATTGCTTCACACATTAACCCTTTTTTTGTGATGGCTTCTGGATACTTGTCTGGCTATGCTTCCCTGACCCTGTGGTCTTGTGGCAATTCAAAAGGGGGTAATCCATGATTTTCATGTTGTTGCTAAGTGATGGCTTATAGGAACGCACCCTCTCAGGTTTGTGCGGTTACCAGATTTATGTTTCTTATAACCTTGTCCTCTCGCTTCTTTTCCAACACTAGACAATCTTATGTATCATGTTATTTATAAACACTACAATAGGCATAGTAAGATTGGCATTATAGATTCATCAGGAAATTTCTTTGTACATGGTTGAACTTGTTGCACAAATAGCATTGAATTGGGGATCATGGTCCATTTCCTCTATCTCCTTACTTTCCTCCTCATTAACCTCCCCTAGTTCCTCCACAATATCCTCCTCTATTCATTTGGAAACCCCAGTTACTAAAATATTAAATATTTGATGGGAGGGGGACTTGGAATTGAAAAGTTTTATATGAATCGGTGAAGGGAAAAAGACCTAACCAAACACAAAATTAAAATAACAAAATGTTTTGAATAAACCAACATGTGAGAATAAAGATAAAATAATCTTTTGATATAACATTTTCATTTACAAAGTTTTTAAAACAAGATGGTAAGTTTTTTATGTTTATTTTTGAATTATATTTCCCTTTTACATGTATGATGTGGGCATCCCTTGCTACCTGAGAATTAAACCTACCAACTTCCCTTATCTACATGTCTGATTACAGATTCCATAATTTAAATAAATAAGATCTAAATTTATCAAATTAAACTTACAATAAACTATTGCCTAAGCTTTAGATTTTTTTATACCATATTTTTGAGTCATTTTTTATGCCTTTCGTTTTAGTAAAAGTATCTACAATTTAATAAGTAAATAGATTACATTTAAATCTATGAAATTAAACTATAAATAAATAATTTTTTAAAATTTAAGTCTTTAATACCTCATTTTTAGACAATATATAATATTATACATAATTTTGTTGCTTTAATTTAAAGATTTAGAAATCAAATTATGTTTACTATATTATGATATTATAATTGTGTTGATCATTCCATTTTATCCATTTTTACTTCAATAAAAATCTGAAATCAATAACATTTAAGTGAAAGACAAAATCATACCCATATTTCTAAAGATCTATGTAGTGTACATCCATACCTCACACATCCCTCACCTAAGTAACATTGATCTTTAAAATATCTCTAAATATTTATTTTAACTCCATACACCTCCAAGTATATGTATGAACTCCTCATTTTCCATTATTCTCATTCTTCATGATAATATTTATTCCAACCCAATAAAATACTATTTTACCACACATTGGACTTTTGGAGAGCTTTAAAAATAAAAATATTGCCATTTCATAACTTTTCCAATGCCATTCAACAACTATAAACTGCACTAAGTATGACATTTATCCTATTAATCCATACTGCATGGATGCCACATATCGATCAACATCCCACAAAACAAAAAAGGTTGCCACATTTACTAATTTTCTTAAGCTATTTTTTTTTGGGATAATCAGCAAACAACTCTTCTTCCAGCGAAACCCCTAGCACTAAAAAATTATCTATTCCATGCTCCTATACATGCAAAGTTTGTAAAATGGCAATAGAAGCATCGAGGAGAAGAAGTATGAGCACGAGATGGAGGACGGAATTCTTCTGCACTCTTCTTCCTCATCTGTGACTTCATTTCCTTGACAAAATTCTCTAAAGGTTACTAGATTTATTCACACAGATGCTTCTATTTCATTTTTGGAGTGCGGTTGAGGTTCGAACCTACTATTTTTTGTCAATTGTGTAAGATCGTAGGTCGCCTATTTAGGTTTTCTGCTATCGGGAACCATTCAATGAAAGAGCATATCAACAGCCCACAACAACTTCCATGAACGCATGCTTACTCAAACCCCTTTCCTCTTGATATTTTAATAGAGATTTCTTATTTGTATGCCAAATGCCTACTGACAACATCATTGACGAGGAATGGATTTCAATTTAATAACAACTTTTCAGGAACAACTTCAAGACAATTAGCGGTTGGGGCGTCAACGTTCACATCGCCAACGGGCCCTACATAATTGTCCAATACGTGACCAACGTTGTCATTCATGGAATCCACATTCATGACTATAATCATGTTGGCAATGCCATGGGGAGAGACTTTCCCACGCACTATGGGTGGGGAACTACTTTTGATGGTGATGGGGTCTCTATTTTTGGCGGAAGTCACATTTGGGTGGACCATTGCTCACTGCCGAGATGCACCGGTGACCTAATCAATGCCATAATGGGTTCCACTACTATTAGCATTTCCAATAACATTTTTGCCCATCACATCGAGGTTCGATCCCCACCCCCTTCGAACAATCTTATATTTTTTGAAATAAATGTGTATATTGTTTATGACCAAAATTTTAGATCAAATCTAGTTATCCATCGTTCTGATCTAAAACGACAGTTATAAAAAATATTTACAGTTATCTTTTAAAACAAATATTCTTAAAAACCTTATATCTTTAATGTTCTTGATTATTTGATTAATTGACTTATTTATGATAACATCTGTTGATATGGGTAAACAAATAATGCAAGGATTTTGTTAGGGCATAATGATAACTACACACTAGATTCGAACATGCAGGTGACCACTGCATTTAACCATTTTGGTGCAAGTCTTGTGTAGCAAATGCCAAGGTAAGAAGACACAGAAGTGCCACTATTTTGTCACTTTATAGGTCATGCACAACACAAGTTATTTTTATCAACATGTGCTCTTTGCGTGTATGCAACTATTTTTTAAACACCTGCTTCAATGCGACAACAAAATTATATATGCAAATTTGGTTTTCTAGATTCTTTCAATTTGGGATTGGCAAAAATGTGATGAGCTATGCTTTGAGATCTGCCATTTCTACATGAAAAAACTGTATTGAGCTTAGGATTTTGGCAGCTATTACCTATTCCAGATCAACTGTGTGTAGTTACAGTCAAATGTCAATCAACATGCATGCCCTGACAGGGAAATTATACTACGAGCTATTATGGAAATGATGTTGTTGTCAATTGTTGGTGTTTCAATAGTAGAGTGACATGGACAAATTACCAATTGTTTTGGCATCAATGTTGGTAGTTGAAGACTACAAACATGTGTCAACATATGATAGGGGGCAAAAACTTTAATTTTTTGAGTTATATGTGAGACGAATCTTTGAGGTTTCACCCTAATAAAAACACCTCTGACGTAAAAAATTGTCGAAATATCGTAGAAAAAAATTTCTCCCGAATACTATAATTTTTGGTGAAGGTGATTAAACGATAATTATAGCACATAAAAAAAGTTAGAAATAGCACGCTAAAATGAGTTATGGCATCAATTGGAAATGAAAAAAGAGAAAAGACGGAACATTGAATAAAAAGCAGCATAGAGGTGGTTTCTTTTTATTATTATTATTAATTGAACGGCAAGGATTCCTTATACGCTACAAAGCAGCTATGGAACGTACGGCTGAGATAAGAGATTCCTTCGTCGCCCTCATTGAACGGCTGCGATTGCGTAAAAAATGTACGGCGTGTATAGTAAACACTTGACTGGGTCACGACAATGTAAGATAACCGTCAAAACACTTGACTGGACTCGATTCGACTCGGTCACGACAACGCAATGTAAGAGAAGTCTCCATTTCCAAATTCCAAGAATAGTCATATCTGAGGACCTTCCCAATGCCTATTTATATTTTCGCTTTTCAAAGATTATACCCAACAAGTTTGCAAACATAGATTTCAATATCATCTACGAGATTAAAACAGAGGTTTTTTTTCTTCCAAAACAATCAGATTATGGCATTATATCAATTAGCCATTTGCAATTGGAAGGACGCTGGATATTATTTATCAGCAGGTAATCATAATTTTCATGGATATGGAGAAACCAAAAGCCAAGATCAACTTGGTAACATATGGAGAGATATCCAGGGTGCCAACCATTGGGAAGGTTTGCTTGATCCCATTAACCCTCTTCTCAAAGCCGAGATTCTCAGATATGGTGACTTCGCACAGCAATGTTATGATTCTTTTGACAATTCTCTATTTTCGAAATACTATGGGAAGTGTAAACGCAGCAAAAGCTCACTTTCACAGAGATTGAAATTGCTTAAATGTGGGCGTGGGTATCAAGTCAACAAATATATATACGCCAATACCCGTGTTTTGAACTCCTTTTTCGTAGAGGATTCAAGTGACATTGGCGCTTGGATTCGATTTATTGCTGTTTGCACTGACCCAAATGAGATAATGAGATTGGGAAGACGTGACATAGTTGTTGCCTGGAGAGGCACTAAAACTCCCAAGGAATGGATGCGAAACCTCGAAGACATATTAGTTCCTGCTACCACATCTCAGGCTACAGCATGCTCTGACATCCAAACCAATATTTATCGGGTAGAGAAGGGATTTCTCAAATATTATGCATCCAAAGACGAGGACTCTGTTAGATGCAGGTTAAGTGCAAGAGAAATTGTAGTCGATGAGATAACACGGTTATTGAATGAATACCAAGACGAACAACAAGATTTGAGCATAACATTCACCGGACACAGCTTGGGAGCTGCGTTGGCAACCCTCAGTGCGTATGATATGAAACAAATTATGAATGAAGATGGAAAGAGCTCAATACCCGTGACGGTGTTTCCTTTTGCCTCTCCACGTGTGGGAAACCTGCCATTTGCCCAACATATGGAAGAGATTGGCGTCAAAGATTTGCGTTTGGTAAACAAAAACGACTTGGTTCCCAAAGTTCCCGGAGTTTTTGTAAACGAGAAAATGGGACGGCTTATTAAAAATCTGCAATGGCTGCCGTGGGCATATGTTCATGTGGGTGTAGAGATTACTTTAGACAGCAGCAGCTCGCCTGTGCTGAAGAAAACGTTTAATCCTGCAAGCTTCCACAACTTAAAGGTTTATTTACACCTAGTGGATGGGTTGTTAACAAGAACTCTGACTTATTAATTGAAAGTCTTCAAATCCCTCCCCACTGGTGGGTGCAGAGAAATAAAGAAGTGGTGAAACGTATAGATGGGATATTGGTGTACTCTCCGACAACTCAAAAGATAGAAGCAAAAAGATAGATAACAACCTTATTGTTAATTAAATCATTATATTAATAAACGCTCCTAACTGATAATGTGACAGCTTTTACAAATAACTATTGTGCATCAAACTAATTAATGTATCATCAATATTAATGGAAAAATGCATCATTCATATTATTGTATATCACATTAATTTATTATATTATACATTATATATATCAAATTAATTTGATGGATTGTGAAAATTAAATAATTTTAATTAAATTTTTAACAATATTTATACATAAATTTGTTCATACTTTTATAAGATAAATTTTAATTGTGTTGTTATAATTTAATTGATGAGAACAATAATTTGTATTATCATAAAGATCAAATTTAATGATTTAATGATATTATTTACATTTTTAATCATAAAATAGAACTATCTTTTTAGAGATAACAAAATTTAAAATAATTCATCAAATACTTTCACGAATTATAATAAATATATATTCTCTCCAAACTTTCCTCTTACAATAATTCATATTAATATTTAAAAGATATTGTTAAATAATTATCATGAAAAAAATCATAATAGACAAGGTTAATTATCAAATATACCTCTCTTAATCTTTCATCAACTAAATTACTTTTATAGATTTACATCTGTTAAATTCTTATGATGTATGGATGCAATAACAATATACTAAAACAATATTAATATATAAAATTATTGTATTGAAAATATAATCTTCTGATTTGAAAAATGAGAAGAAGATATTTTTAAAATGTGTTTTGTTGGTGATCGATTAATCATTCCTATATTTAATATTTTTCTGTATTCTTCAAAATGTCAGACTCAATCCAACATAAGGTATAATCTCAATGTGAGAAATTAATCCATATAATGCAAAACATTCTCCTTTTTTAAATGAGTAAATTATTGTGTTGTTGCATGCATTTTCTTTAAGAATGAATGAATCAAGAAGAAAAAACCAAAATTTATTTTTTAACGTTCCAAGTTCAATATACAATAAAGAATATTAAGTTTGAAGATTTAAATATTAATTTATCTATGATTATTGTAATAAATTCACTATTTATTTAATGCATATTCTCAACTATGTATTTTAAACATTTTTCTTTTTAATCAATTTTAATACTATTATCTAAAATCCTAAAAATCAAACTATAACATTTATGATACCTGAATAATTCTATTTGTGAAAATTATATTTCCCATTGAGAAAATGACCATTTTATTTATGACAAATTAGCCTTCAAATTTCTCTCTTCATATATAGAAAAATGAAGGCAAGAAAAGTAAAGTAACAATTTTTTTGAAAAGATGGACATGTCTTTATTGGCTACCAAGTCACTATTTATATGCTTTCACGTGACATCCTTAACCATCTCTCGGATACGAAAGGAAAGGCTCCGTAAATATATGTTTGATTGTATACAATTAAACATATAATGTGGAGAAACAAAAATGGTATAGCAATCCCATTTTTAACGGTAATTCAGTCCTATTACCAGGCAAAAATTTACATTGAAATTACCGTATATGCGGAAATGAATATTTGTGAAGTTAAACGGTTTCGAAGAAGCTTATTAATATTTTAGAACTTTATTAACAAATAGATTTTATTTAATATTTTAATATTTTAGAACTTTATTATTAAATAGAATTTATAATTTAAAATTATTGATTAATTAATAAAGATAATTTATTTTTATAAATTGTAAATAATTATTTTTCTTAAAAATTATATTAAATGAAGTATAAATTTTTAAGTAGATTTTAAAAACTATAAAAATATATATATATATTAATAATTTTTTTTAATATTTTTTTTACAATTTATAGTAATAATGGTATTGCAATTTATGTTTTAGTTTATATAAAAGTTTTAATTTTTGTAGAAATAGTTGTTGTTTTCTCTTCTTTTTTTTTTTTTTTTTTTTTTTTTTTTTTTTTTTCTTTTTTTTTTTAAATATATTTTTTCTAATTTAAATATTAAATATAATATGGTATTAGTTTTTTAAATATTTGTATGTTAATATTTCAAAATTTGTTAAAATAATATTTAGGTGTGTATTGGATTTTAGTTTTTATTATTTTATGTTCTTTTTAATATATTATAATTAATTAATGTGTGCTTTAATATTTGTTTAGATCTATTTTTTCATGTAAATCTAGGAGAGTTGTATGCTGATGATGAGGGATAATGACAAGGTATGTTAGGTGATATCAAACACAAGGGTTCATATAAACAATATAATATTGCTTGGGTTTCTTAAAATTGTGGTTGTAGAGGATATATTTACGGTTACACATGACTAATTTAGGGTTTGTCATGCCAATACTAGCATTGGAGAAATAACCTAAATGATAAATCCATGCCTTTTGGTGTTGGCCCTGAGGGTTTTTATTGCCAACATTCGAGGCTTAGTGTAAATTCATTTGAAGGTATTTTTCTTTTTCATTTTGCATGTTTTTATTTATTGGTCGGTTTTAAAATGTATTTTTTTTAGTATGAAATTTTATTTTTATTACTTGACACCTATGTTGAAGTCCTGAACTGATGTACTTAAAAGGTCTCAAATCTGCTGAATCTAATTAGTAGGAAGATTTTTTGTCATACTAAATCATGTTCATGAAATGCATTAAGTTTAAGGATTTTTGGGCGAAATGATATTATACAAGTGGTTTATTTGCATCATAATAGGAGTGTGCATCAGTATATTATGAGAACATGGCATAAAACAACACCTTATATGAGTGATGATTCTTATATTCATTTTAAAAGGTCATCACCTAATTTTTCAATAAAGACTAGATAATACAAGTCTACTATTTGGGTACTATAATTTATTGTTTTCTTAAGTTAGGTCAATGAACTTCATATTCTTGTTAATTTATTATTATTACATCAATAATATCAATAATGTCAGATGTAGAATCTATTAATGTCTAGAGAAACTACTTTTATATATCCTCCGGCTTTTCAAGCACCATGGGGGTAATTTCTAGTATAATTGGAGCGATTCCTTGCAGATATAGAAAGGGTTATGTATGAAATGAGAGGGTTTCAATTCATCTCAAACTATAGCATGTTTTGTATTTTTATATCTATGATTTTTTTTAGAATTATGTGTTAGCTAAAAAAGCATTCCTCTAGATACCTTCTTGGAAGGGATAACTAAGGTTTTAATTAAAATTTTTGAAGGCATTTATTTTATATATCCAATATGTTTTCTATCTAATATCCAACCCAACAAAAATATTTTTCTATGGAATTAGAGCAAATAAATTAAAGTAACAATTTTTTTGGTAGGAATATTGAATTGGTAGCATGAAATAAATAAAGATATCATGGTTAAATAAAAATAATTGTTAATTTATTTTTGATTTATTACCAAAATTGATACTAATATACCTTTGCTTTATTAATTCAAATGTACAAGGCAATGAAATCATTAGTAAGTGGATAGAAATGATATCACACTTGACCCCTAACCATAAGTCACAGTGCTTCTTTTTAGAATCATAATCCTTCATGACCCGTAACCATAGGTCATAATTCTCCTAGCCCATGTCCCTTCTAACTACTAACCATAAGTCATTCATTCTCATTTGTTTCTTGATCCTAACAAAAAAATCTCTTGTCCTATATTTGAGTCTTAGAATTTTTATAACTAAATATAACAGGTTGTCAAATGCATAAATGACCCATATGGATTTATAGGGAAATCAACCAAATATAAACTATAATTACTAATCTTATTTCTTATTAGAGTTTATTTTGTTTATTAATAAATAAAAACTAATTTCAAAACTCAGAAAAACTAAATAAAACACTATTTAATTTAAAAAGCACAAATAATATTTATCTTATATCTTTTACATCTTTTAGGTGGTTTTGTATCTTGACACTTAAAATTTAAAATAAATATAAAACACTTATTTTCATACATATTGAATTAAACTCAAATTTTTATTAGTACCTTCCCCTCATGTACTATTATTTTCACCAATTCTTATTAATCTAAGTTGACTCTTGGACTAACAATAGGAATCTTAATGAACCTAAAAACTAACAAGAGAAATAAAATTAACAATAGGCCAAGATTTTGAACAATAACTTGTATTGATTTGTATTGAATGACTTGAAATAATTACAAACCCAAACCATAATTAAATAGTCCTCAACTCAAAAATTAGATTTTACATGTAGAAAAAAAAAACTAAAATCTAAAAAAAATGTCTATTTTCAATAGCCGCTATTTATAGTAAGTTTCGCAGGCAAGTGTACATGGCTCTAAATTTTTTTAAAAATATCCTAAATGCTAAAATTAGCTTATGGGATGAAATTCAACTGATTTTGATGTCTAGTTATAAAAATATTCAATTTCTAAAAATATAAATTCTTTAAAAAAACTATTAAATGTTAATTTCAAACCCTCAAATGATCACATTTAGCCTCCAAAAAATAACAAAATCAAATCTAAGGGGATATATCAAAATATTCTAAAGTTAAAATTACCTTATGGGACAAAATTCAACTGAAGTTGATGTCTGATTCTAAAAATATACAATTTATAAAAGTAGAAAATTATTAAGAAAATCATTAAACATTAATTTTGGACCCTCAAATGATCACGTTTATCCTCAAAAAAATATCAAAATCAAATATAATGGGATAGAGCACCTTAGGTTAGAATTGAAATTTTTAACATGTTCATTTTGGCATGTAAAAGAGTTCAAATGGATTTATGGGTTAAAGGTTATGGCCTCCGAAAGTTTTGCATTTTTTTTTGCATCATTCTCCTCTAGTTGAAAACAACTTAGCTCCTACGAGTTGGCCTGATTATATTACTACCATTTTTATTTGTCAATATTATTCATATCCTATTATGTAATCCAAGTGTTTTCTTCTAGTTCCAATCCTTTCCACTATACCTAATACCTTTTATAATTCCCTTGCCTTGTGCTCACTGTCTTCATATCCAAAACGTACACTATTTTCTCTTTCTTCTTCTTTCGAACTTGTTGTTCCTAATTTATTTATTTATCTTCATTACCTTCATCATCTTCTCCTAGGAATTCATATAAATATAAAACATTAAATATTGGATATATATAATTTTTGTAGTAAACTCACCTCATATGTATTGTCATTGATTTTATTCATAATTTTGCATGGTCTAATTTTCTTGTACTTCAACTTATTGTATGTGCCTATTGGAAATCTTTCTTTCTTCAAGTACACCATTACCAACTCTCCTTCTTCAAATAGCTTTGATCTTCTTTTGACATATAATGTTGCTTTATATTTCTGGTAACTTTCTTCTTACTCCTTTTTGAAAATATTTCATATATTCTACTAATGCTTCTACATCATCACTAATTCAATCTACAATCGGTAATTGTACCAAATATAAAATAACGATAAGATTTCTCCCATAAATAATTTGAAATGGTGACTTTATTGTTGATCTATTCATTGAACTATTATATGCAAACTCAGCTTGTGGTAAAGCCAAGTCCCATTTCATGGGCTTCTCTCTCACTATGCATCTCAACAAATTTCCTAAGATCATATTCATAACTTTTATTTATACATTTTTTTGTGGGTGACGTGCACTATTGAATTATAGCTTGGTACCCATATTCTTCCACAAAGTCCTCCAAAAATGATTTATAAATTTTGTGTCCCTATTTAAAGTAATAGTTTTTGGAACACCATAAAATCTCACAATATCCATAAAATATAATTTTTCAACTCTAGTGGAATCACTCATTTTCTTACATGTAATGAAATGAACCATTTTAGAAACTATTTATACAATAATAAAAATTGAATTATTACCTCTCTGTGTGTTTGGCAATCCCAACACAAAATCCATACTCAGATCTACGTATAGCCCTTTTGAAACTAGTAATGGCATGTAAAACCTAGTATTTTGTGCATGTCCTTTAGCCACCTGACACATTCTGCACTTTGAAACATACTTTGTTACATCTCTCTTCATTTTTACCAAAAATACTTTTCCTCTACCAAAGCTATTGTCTCTATCTTACCAAAATGTCTAGCCAAACCAGCACTATGTAATTATCTTATTATATTCTCTCATATAGACCCAACTAGAATGCATAATTATTTCCCTTTAAAGAGATAACATTTTTCCATAAGATACTCATCATGAATATCATTTGTCCTACATGTTAATGGAATCTTTCACTTCTCAACTACCTTGCTAAAATATGGATCAATATCATATAATTATTTAATAGCTTCAAATCTAGCTACTTCACTCACCATAGTAGTTAATAACTCTATCCTCTTACTCAATTCATTATCACCCTAATTATATTTTCTTGGTTTATGATTCAACACAAAATAATACCCCTACAAGAAAGAAACTCTCTTTGCATGCCTACTATTCAACTCATTTTGTGTATTCACATACTTCATAACCTCATGATTTATAAATATAAACTCATCTAGCACCAAGTAATTCCTCTAAAGTCTTAATGCTTTTACAATTTCATAAAGTTCAACGTCATAAGTAGAGTAGTTTATTGTTACCTCATTCAATTTTTCACTAAAATATACTATTAGCTTTCCTTCTTGACTCAACACAACACAAATTCCCATAAATGAAGCATCACAATAAACCTTAAACACTTTGCTAAAATATGGTAATGCTAAAATTGGCCTTTTTGTAATCTTCTTTTTCAAAAATTCAAAACTTACTATGGCCGCTCGAGTCCATGCAAATTCTTTCCCTCTCATGCAATATGTTAATGGTGCCACAATACTACTAAAAGTTTTAATAAATTTTCTATAAAATGTTGCTAAACATTCCAAACTTCTTACCTCTATAACATTTTTTTGCCACTCAACAATCACCTTTATCTTTTCTTCATCTATTTTCACACCATCTGCTAAAATTACAAATTCTAAAAATGCCTAACTATTCTGCATAAATCTACACTTCTTCAAATTTTCATACAACTTCTCCTTTCTTAAAAAATCCATTACCATTCTCAAATGTTTTAAGCATTCTTCTTTAGTCTTACTGAATATCAAAATATCATCAAAATAAAAAACTACAAACTTTCAAATATATTCTCATAGCATTGTATTCATCACTCTCATAAATGTGCTAGGTGTATTAGATAATTTGAATGGTATCACCATCCACTCATATAACCCATCCCTAGTATTGAATTTAGGTTTCCACTCATCTCCTTCACAAATTCCAATTTGAAAATAACCACTCCTTAGATAAATATTGATAAAATATTTTGCTCCTGCAAGCACATCTATCATATCATCTAAATGAGGTATGGAAAACCTATACCTTATTATAATTTTATTCATTGCTCTACTATCTACACACATTCTCCATCCTCAATCTTTCTTTGGAGTTAGAAAAGTTGGTGTTACACAAGGACTCATACTCTCCCTTATCACTTCCTTTCTTAGTAATTTAGTAACCTATATGTTTTGTTAGACTCATCCTATAATATGCTTGATTGGGTAGAGTTAATCTTAGAATCAAATCAATGTGATGTTGTATATCTCTCTTTGGTGATAAACCATCTAGTAACACATCAGGCATAACATCTACATATTATTTTAACACTCTTAATGCTTCTATTGGTATTGGCACCATTTTTATTTCTTCATTCTTTACTACTAATGCATAACATCCACTTGCTACCTTCATATCTTAGATAAATTGTTTAGTAGAGAGCATGTTTTCTATCTTCTCTTCCTCTTTAAGAGGTAATAAAACTACCTTTGTATAACCTTTCCAAAAATTATTCATCTTATTTACTCCATCATGAATTACTTTCCTATCAAATTAACATAGTCTTCCCAATAACACATGACATGCATCCATCAGAATAACATCACATCATATTTAATCATTGTAAATCTTTCCTATAAAAAAATTGATTAAGCACCTTTTATTTACTATAAATTCATTCCCTTTTTTAAACCATGAAATTTGATAAAGATTAGGATGATTTTCACATTATAGATTTAGTTTCTTAATCATTTCTTTAGAAACCATATTTTCATAACTACCACCATCTATAATGACTTTGCAAGCCTTTCCACCCGAAGTACATCTTGTTCAAAAAATACTTGATCTTATACATGCATCAGCACCTAATTTATTCTACACTTGTTCCTTCATTAGAGTTATCATGATTCGTCTCATCATGAGATTCTCTCCAACATCTGCCAGTGCAACTTCAATATTTTGGTCTTTTATTTCAGCCTCAACTAGATTTACTTTTAGGTGATCTTCTTTTCTCTTTTCTTGATCTCGATAGTGTGGAAAATCAAATACTCTATGTCCTTATTCTCCATATCTATAACATATATAAGATCTATGTTGATTCATAAATCATCCTCTAGTAGCACCATAACCTCATCCTCTTTAAAATCATCTTCCTCTTTGTTGGTATTGAAACCCTTGTCTATTATCATCTTGTCTTTTTGCACCACATGATGATTCACCTTTATTTGCATTAAATCTACTTATGGTGATATTAAACCCATCTTATCCCATTATTGGATGGAATCTACCTCTTTCTAGACCAGGAGATGTCCTAAAATTCTATCTATTTTTTTTCTCTTCTGCTTTCAAAGCTAATTGATAAGCCTCCTCCATGTTAAGTGGTATATGCATGCTTAATTCATCTTGAATAGAAAATATCAAACCATTTATAAAACTTGAATCCATTTTATCTTTTGTTTTATCATGCTTCACTCATATGGAAATATTATAAAATTCATTTATATACTCTGCTATATTGTGATCTTTTTACCTCAAATTCTAAAATATTTTATATAGGGTTTGTGCATAATCCACATGAAGAAATTTATCTCTCAACTTATTCTCCACATTTTTCCACAAATTAATCTTCTCTTTACATTTTATCTATCTCTCTTTCTATATGTGATCCCACTAAATCATTACATGAACTTTTAATTTCATGCATGCAAACTTTACCTTCTTGTCTTCTCTCATAGTCTTCCACCCAAAGAACTTCCCATGTTATTCATCCAATTTATCCATTCATCTAGTTATAAAGTTCCTTTATAAGAAATGTTTGATGCATAAAATAATCCTTGTTTTTTGATAAGCATTCAAATTTAAGTGGATGTCTTTATGTCATTAAACTCACAGTCTATGTTCACGAGTTTTGAAACGTAGTTGGAATTAGGTAGATAAAAGACCTTGAATATTTAGGGCTTCCAAATAACACATAAATCAAATATTTCATTTACAAATGGAAACTTAAAATAGAAATTATACACGTGCTCAAAAACATGTGCACTAAAGTCTTCATTTGGGTAATAATCACCCATATATTTAACAAGTAAAAACCTATATATAATTATTTTTTCATGAATCTCTTACTTATGTTTTACAAATTGAAAAATATTAGAAAAAATCTCCTTCCCAAGTATTGATACTATGAATCATTAACTACAACCCCCTAAGTGATAGTTTATAATTACAAAAATTCCCTTGAGGTTACAATTATTACTGAAGCTGCAACATGTTTCTTATTTTATATGGTTTTATTGATTTTATTTTATTAACCACCCCCTATTTTTATAATATAATTAAAACACCATTTCAATATAAATGTAATTAAATATTTAATCCCCTTTACAAGAAAAAATGGAAAACCATCACATTTGATTACAAATAAATGCACATTTAATATGTTATACCAAATTGAATTTTGAAATATCATGACCATAAAAAATTATGAATGGAACTAAATTGATATTAATATCGACCATATAATCAAATAATATCTAAAAATATGTGCATCATTATTCAAAATTAAATGGTTGAGAGACAAAAAACTACCATTCTTAAAAGGATGACATGAGTCACTTTACTTAAAAATGGGTATGGGAGAATAGTTTTACTAAACCATTAGCTAAATCAAAATCAAAAGTACTAAACCCTTAGATTTCATAAGCCCTTTAAAATCAATTTTGCCTTCTATATTGTTTAAATCACTTTTGGTACCACTTTATACCTAAAAAACCTTCTAGTAATTGTAACCCCTTTGATTTGAAATATGACTTAGAGATAAAGTATTGTTTACATTATTCAATGTCTAGGTATAACATGTCATGAATAATTTTATTTATTTATTTATTATTTGATTATTTATTTTTATTTTTATTTTTTATTTTATCTTTTATTTTATTTATTTAATTAATTATTTGTTTGTGTGTGTGTGTGTGTGTGTGTGTGTGTGTGTGTGTGTGTGTGTGTGTGTGTGTGTGTGTGTGTGTGTGTGTGTGTGTGTGTGTGTGTGTGTGTGTGTGTGTGTGTGTGTGTGTGTGTGTGTGTGTGTTTATGCATGTGCGTGCGCACACTTACTAAATTTTTTCCTTAAGGAAACCCATCAAATGTAGTTTTGCATGCCTATTTTGAGATGACCCATAAAATAAATTAGACAAAGGTAAGCTTATTGATAAGATATTGCATGGCTAGGAAATAATGGATTGGAAAATAACTACACATTGACCTATAACACTTTATATATCACAAGGATCAAAAGAGTGATATGTAACTTTAATTTATCATAAAAAGTTAAAAAGCAAGGAATTAAATGATTGAGGAATAATGAAAATGTTGATAAAGGAAGGGAATTATTATCATTTATATTAAAGTATTCGTTTATAATAATTAATGTAATTATTTATTGTCTAATTACCTAATGTATATGTGTGTTCCATCTAGCATTTTTGGTCTTTTAAGAATCACTCCCTTGAGATTGTAATAAAATTTAAGGCTTTTATGCTTTGTAGTACAAAAATAAATTGTTACCTTTTGCAAAATAAATTATTATTATTGGTGAATTTGATTTTTTAAGATAGGGAATCTACCCTTTTATAATGAAGATAAAGATATATAATGAATTTCTATTGAAGCTCCTTTACCATCAAAAAAGAAGGAAGCACCTAAAAAAATGTTAAAATAATATCAGCAAAACCACACATAATTAAGACCATTCTGAATCATTTTCTTTCTTGTATATAAGAGCCATACTCAATAGTTCTAACTCCCTTTGACGAATACCATATCTTTTATTTCTAACAATTATCCAATCACCTCCCTCTCCTACATTAGGATATATAGGAATGATGACTTCCAATTAATAAATAGATTGGGAATTACTCAACTACACTCGAGCCTCTAGTCTTTTACTCAAGGGAAATGATATTATCAACCTTCATAGATGATTTTAAACATTCATCAATCACTTTTGCTTCAAGATCATTTTGAATTGAAAATAATTCATCCTTTGTTATTTTATTCAATGCATTTTCATTCTCCCCTTCCTCATTGACACTATTTTTAGATCCACTTTTATACGCTAATTCCTTCCGCCAAGTGACCCCATTCTTATGATTTCTAAAATTGCATTCACTAGCTAAATGTCCAATATTAAAGTATTTATGATAGTGGAAAGGCAACCCCTCAATATCAAAAAGTTTCTTCTAAACTCGATATTCAAATTTTAGATCAATATACATCAAGAGACTAGTAGAAACATTGATATTGAGAAAGAACTATGCATATGTAGGATGTTGAATTTTTTTTGTATTGGTATCCATTAATAAAAATTAATCCAAAGTGTTATACGCATAGATTGAAGGTAATATTTTGAGAACTGGAAAGGAACATGAGGCAATCTTACCTAGATTGGCCTAAAATTTAAGGTATCAGTTAGAGGGTCAAATGTCAGACTGCAAGGCTTATACAAGAGAAGGTTTAGATCCCAATTACCTTTTGCATTTTTATCCCTATGACTTATATTTTTTTTATCCTACAACTTTTTTAATGGAATGGACCTTTTTTAATCCTAAAAACATATGTGAATTTCATTTTCATAATATATCAAAGGTATTGTTCACACTATAACCTAGTTTAGATTTTGATAAAATTAATTGTTTACAACATAAAATTATAAATATAACCTTAAATTACTTGATGGTCACATAAAACAAAAGGTTTTCAATAGTACCCTTATGAAATAAATAAATTAGACCACTGACTGGCCACTCATTAACATATCATAATCCAAAGGTTTATAGCTTTATTCTATGCCATATGGACCCATTCACATAAATTAAATTAAATTCTTGTATTAACACATCCACAAAGGACAATTTATTCTTCAAATTTTATGTTGTGAAGACCCTCATTACTCTATGACTACTTTATGACTATTATGTGTCCACTATTCATTTTGAAAGTTTTACTGAAACTTTGCTTATAATATTTAAATTTAAATATATTATCACTTTGTTTATAATGTGCAATGACAAAATGACATAGTATGAATATAAATTAAAACTAGAAGTTATCCTCAAGATAAAATGAAAGTTGGAAGAATTGTATATTTATTTTCATGAATTTGTTTGTACATTTTTTATTTTCATTTGTGGAGTATATTTCCTTGTGGGCACCACACTATTATGGTTATATAATTTTTCCCCCATGTGAGGCATAATATCTTTTGGAGAGGTTCATTATTTAGTATGAGAGAGATAAATCAAAATAAAAAATAGAAAGTGATGTTCTTGATTCATTATTATCATTGCAGTCGTGTGTTCATTCAATACCGAACTAAAATGCATAAGTGGAAAATGATGTGAGGTGATTCTTATCAATGCTATAATTATCTCGAATACATTATGTATGAGGGTGATATATATTTAATACTTGTTTGATAAAGCTCGCTTGTATGCATATTTGCACTTAGCAAAGCTAGATGTATTGTACAACATTGTATTACATGCAAATAATTACTATGTTTTGATAAATAGGATTGTGCATTTACCTATGATTCATGATAGATTTATTATGATATATGAAATCATAATATCTCAATTATATATAGGAACATTATAGTTTCAAATTATCTATAAATACAACATCCATGAGTAGTACCCATATGTGTGTTGTATCAGTCATGGGTTAAATCATTTGTATATTTAATAGTTTGTTGTACTTGTATATCATATCTTAGAATGTTAGTTTAAAATATATATTTTTATTCTAT
>JARHVA010001241.1:2160000-2162500 GCA_037957365.1 Torreya grandis | reverse complement strand
CCTCCTTTTTAAAATAAATAATATTTATCATAAAAATCATGATATGCAGAGTTAACCATCAAATATAACCTTCTTAGTCTACCATCCACCAAAATAATCTTATAAATTTACCTTTTTCTAATTTCAAACGATGTATGGACATAAACCAATATATTAAAACATAGAGTTATTATATTTTAAAATACAATCAACTAACACACTATCTTGCAAGGGTGTTGTGTTAGTCATGGGTTACATCATCTCTATATTTAATTATTTTGGTTTATTATATCTCAAAAATTTAGATTCAAATCTATTCTTTTATTCCCAACATAAATTATAATATCAATGGGGAAAATTATTGCATATAATGTCAAGATTAATGAGATTATTTTTAGGTCAGTAATCCAACACAAACAATAGATTTTGATGAAAAAAACATTTTTATCTATGTGGGAAAACTAGTCTTATTTTACTTGTCCCTTTGAATGATCAACATTCTCCTTTTTTAAACTAATGAATTAATGTGTTGATTACATACAATTTATTTTAGAATGGATGCAACAATAATAAAAGACACACCTTTATTTTTCATCCATATAAGTACAATATAGAATAAGGAATTATAGGTTTGAAGATTTAAATTCTAGTTTATTTGTGGTAGATATGATAAATTGAATATTTTTATAATCCCTACTCTCATTTATGTATATTAAAACTTCTACATGCTTGACTAGTTCTAATACTATTATCTAAAATCAGATTAAAAAAACCATGGTATTTTTTCTACCTATTAAACTCCATTTTAGAATATGGTTGTATTACCCCATGAATAAAGTGGCCATTTAGATGATAATAAATTATCTTCAAAATTTTACTCTTTGTATAAAGAGAAAGGAAGGCAAATAATGTAAATTAGCTCTTATTTAAAATATTGACACGTATTCATGTGGCTAGTATTATCAACCAAATTTTCACCCTTTGAAAGGTAGTTCAATCCTTCCAAATTTAGAATAGCATGGAAATAATCCCAGGATGTGGGTGGCCTAAACTTGGATTGTATATTTAGGTTAAAGGGATAGCTCCCCTTGATGAATCACTTAGACTCACATACGTCTCTACCAATTTGTTAGGAAAAGAGATACACGCCTATTCTAATGGAGTTGATGAACAAAATATACTTTAACACTACCAACCAACTACAAATGCACTTCAAACATGAGACTAACCCGAACAAGACACTACTTTAAATCTACCTCTCTACATTAACATTTCATCTAAAGGTTAGGAAAGATGCTTGGGCTAGGAAGACTAGTCAAGAGGTCATATGATGACACTAGTAAAATTAAAAATCAATAAACCTTTCACACTTCAATTTAACAATTGAAAATACCTGTGAAGAAGTTTCAAATTGATTATGAATGCAAGAAAAAGATAAACATGTCAAAGAAGTAAAACTAGTCACTTGATAAGATCAACTAATCACACAAACATATTGAAACCAATAAAAATAGGAGGTAAAATATAATTTTATTATTTATAACATGATTTAAAATGAGTAGGGCTTCACCATACCTAAGTGGAGGATACAAACATAGCCTATCAAGGTTGAATATATAAAGAAATGAGAGAGAAGAGGAGAGAAGGGCATGGGAGAAAGGGAGTGACAAGTGTCAAGAAGAGTTACATTCAAGAAAGAAGGTGTGAAACTATTTCATCAAGTCCTCAAGTATGAGTTTTTATCTCTTGAATATTATCTTCCCCTCCAAGTGACATGGAAGTTTACAACTTTACTTGACACCTTGTTTTATTCTTCAAAACTATCATTTATCTTGGATTTTGAGATAAAAATGGCCTCATTCATCATAAAATCATGTTGATTTAAATTCTATCTCTTATATTTACACCTTTCATCATTTTTATAATATCTTCCAACTACCATCTTAGTGGCAATCATTTTTATAATATTTTACGTATGTTAATGGGAAAATATAGATAATTTTCAACACCTATTATCCCCTAACATCACCATGAAAAATTTTAGGACCTAACTCTAAGTGAAAGTGTCTTTTTTATGCTTTTCTCTCTCCTCAATTAGCCCTAAATTAGGCCTCCTTGCCTAAAAACTAAGTTTCTAATCTAGACTTCTCCCACACATGTGAAATGAAAAAAAAAGTTTATTATTAATTTTTTACATAATATCACCAACCTCCATGCCAAATTTTAGCTCTTGAAACCCTATAAAATCATGAGAACCTTGAAATGGTCTCAAAAGCATGTCTCTTTTTAAGCCTATTTAAGACTGCCTTGAAAAACTAGATTGGTTTAAGAATATATGTGGTGTATTATATGTATTTTTTGGATTTAAAAGTTATAATACATACTAATTCACCCTCTCTAATACTTTTCAAGTGTCCAATTCTTCAAAACTTTATAAAACACTTTAAAACATTACAAAATATGACATTAAATGCAGTCTGTATAGTTGCATGTATAGGAAAAATAATGGTCCGAACCTAAA
>JARHVA010001241.1:2147500-2155000 GCA_037957365.1 Torreya grandis | reverse complement strand
ACATTTCCTCTGCCATGTCCTCATAAGCAGAAAGTCCATGATCCCCAGGTTGACTCTTATTATTGTCTGGACTACAAGAATATCCTAAGTAAGCCTAGTCATTATGTCATCCATATGACTCAAAGAGATATAGCAATCCAAAAGCTCTTTGAAAGAAATAAGTAGCTATTATCTCAAACTAGAAATGTTCATATGGAAGGGACATCTCAGATAGATGAAGGACACACATGGAAAACTCCATTAGGAGATGAGTCTTACACTGATAAAGGGTTTCACAAATATTTTGATTTCAATCAATACTCTCCAGATGGTAAAACCCATGCACAGATGTATTATGTCAGAACTTTAGACAAAAGTCTTGAGCAACCCTTTGAAGTTAGACTAATGAACTGGAATAATGTTGCAACAAAGTGTTTGAATTCTAAGATTTCTAGTATTCAGACAAGCTTAGATCAAATCTCCATTATGCTTAGAAGTATAGAATTATATCAGAAAGGAGATATTGATAAAGCTCTCAAAGCGCTAGATGCAAATAGTACTACTAACAAGAATCAAGTGATTCAAAAGATTGATCAAGAAGTTAGTGGTATAAAACAACAACAATCGAAAGTCAATAAAAATATTGATGAAGTAGTTCAAAGCACTACTAGTATTTCTCAAAGTCAGGATGAAGTAAAATCTGAAATTTCATCTGTAGAAGATAAAGTCAAAGAAGTCTCATCTGAAACATCTACTAGTATTGACAGTCTTACTAGAGAAGTTGTGAATCAGCAGCATCATACTGCTCTTCTTCTAGATATTCTTCAAAAGACATCTGATAATACAACCTAGAATCCTTTAGGAAATTTGGTTGCCTCGACTTCTATGTCAGATCCTTTTAGCTAGTCTAATGTGGATAGGATACAAAAAGAAGAAATAGTAAAAGACAAAGCTAAGAAGAAAACTGATAAAGATTTTCAGATAGGAATGGCTAAGATAGAAGATGTTGAAAAACATAGTTATTTTAAAGAAGGTGAATCTTCTATACCTCCATTAGAAGGCCAAATTATAACATTAAATCTTCAACCATTCTTATGGAAATTCAATTGTGAATCTCTTGCCAGAAGAAAAGAAATGATACATGCAATGCTTTCATGGGCGAGTGTTCAAATGTTTGGCCTCAAGAAAGATCCTGCTACTGTCACCCAATAGATAGTCAATGGATTCATAAGAAATATAAAAGATTGGTGGGATTCTTGTGATCCACAGTTCCAAAATGATATTACACATCACCCAAAACCAGTCCCAGCCTTATGTCAAGCCCTGTATTCATAATTTGTTGGAATAATAGACAATGAAAAAGAATCTAATAAATCCAAGTTTCTTAGAGCTCAGCTTTGTGACATGACAAGAATTGATGAGTATATGTGTCACATGGAAAATTTGTTGTATGCTTCAGGAGAGATGTTCAATCCTGCTTACAAGATTAGGTACATAGAATCTTTTCCACAATATTTTGCTGATAAGTATAAAGCCGCTATGGGTAATGATTTGTCCAATATTTCTTTTGGAAGAATAAATCAGAACTCAGAGCTATCAATGCAAAGTTGTGTATAGAGAGAAAAGCTCATAAGGAAACTATGATGTTTCATAAGCAACTTAGTTTAAAGTTTTGCAGCTCTCTTAGTGATAATTTTGGATGTGTGGATGTAAATCAATATAGGAAATATCAGAGAAAAAAGAAAAAAGAAAAGAGACATGTTTGTAAGTGTTATGTTCCAAATCAGAAATACAATTGGTATGAGCAAAGAAAGTTTAAGGGCCATCCATACAAGAAGAAAAGAATATTTAGAAAAAAGAAGCATGGATTTTAGAAAGCCCCTATAAAATGCTTTCTCTGCAATGGAAATCAATATGCTAACAAGTGTCCACGAAAAGGAAAAGAGAAAAATTCAAAGAAGGTTAATTTTCTCCAAAGTTATAATTTAGATGAAAATGAATATGTCTTGATTAATGATGATGAAGTTCAGTATGAGTTAGATATTGTTTGGGAATTAGAATCATCTTTACAAATAGAAGAGAATCAGATAAATATGAATCTTGAAGATGTCAGTTTAGATTCTAAATCTTTAGATTTTGATTTTGAAATAGGTTTTCAGATTAATATGATGTCATCACATTTTCTTGATACTCTTAGTTTAACTCAACAATTATAGCATTTAAAAGAAAACTATCAAAATAATCCTCCTTATATGATATCAGAAAGAATGTTTCTTCAGTAGCAAATTGCTAACATAGAAAAGAGATATTCTATGCATCTGTTGTAGCAACAACAACAGAAAGAATTGTTATCAAAATAGTTTTCAGTAAAAATTTCAAAACCTATTTCAAGAAAAACCCTTGCTATTGATCTTCAGTCTGCCTATCAGCCTGACACATCTGAAAGAAAGCAATGGTGAAATAAATGTATTGATTTATTGAAAACTTCTCTTACAAGAGCTCAAGATGAGCTTTAGCAATTACTAAAAGAAGAAGCCTCAGAAGATGAAAGAGAACAACTCTTTGAAGAAGATTTGATTCATCTTGTAGATGGTTATTCTAAGGAAGCCTCTACATCTATGGATACTCAGATGGATAATAGAATTCATCAAGTATCAGTTCATATCACTAATAATCTAGTATGTGAATTAAGTATCAAGTGGAATGGTTTTAAATCCTATAGTTTAGATGTTTTATTAGATACTGGTGCAGATATTTCTATTGCTAAATAGCATTCTATTCCTTAGGATATGTGGCATTTAGATTTTCATAGGCTCACCTTCAGCACTAAGATAGCCATTTCTAAATTTTTTGCCAAAGTTCCTATTGTCTTAGGAAATGAAGTATATGAGTTTAAAGTTGTACATCATGAAATTCCAATGTTTGACATGATGCTAAGATCCGATAATTTATCAAGTTTTTATCATATTAATATCCAACCTCATGAAGTTATTTTGGCACAAAAGTATTCTCTGTATAAGAAAAGTAGATACGAGTGTAGAATTCCATTGAAAGGAAAAGTAAAAAAGCCAGCTAATAATCAGTGGTTATTTTAAAAAATCAATCTCTACCAGTTTGAAATAGAGCCTATGTTTGCAAAGATTTTATAAGACTTGTTCAAAAAATCCTTTGGCTTTTTAGCAAGGAAACAACATGTTTGTCATATTGATTTAAAGCTAGTTACAGATAAAAATGGCAAGCAAGTTGAACCTCATTTTAAGGCACACCATTTAGGAATGTCTCCATCTTTTAGGGAAGAATGTTTTTAGGAAATCCAGTAGTTGAAATATCAAGGATTGATCTGGGATTCTAAAATCCCATGGGATTGTGAAGCATTCTATGTAAATAAGAGAAGTGAGTAGGTAAGAGGAAAGAAAAGATTATTTATTATTTATATTGCTCTGAATAAGTATGTAGTGCCAATTCAACATCCTATCCCATCTAAGGATGAAATTATTCAAAGGATCACTGGTAGTAAAATATACAGTAAGTTTGATTTGAAATCTGGTTTTTGGCAAATTCAAGTAGCAAAATCTGACAGGTACAAAACAGCTTTTGTGACTCCTTTTGATCAATACTAATGGAATGTTCTTCAATTTGGTTTGAAAATTGCTCCAAGCATTTTCCATGAAATGATGAATCCAATTTTTTCTAGTTACAGTAAGTTTATAATTGTGTATATAGATGATATTCTAGTCTTCAGTAAAAAACCTAAAGAGCATATAGAACATCTTGAACAGTTTTACAGGATTGTGTATGATAATGGTTTAGTTTTGTCTGCTAAGAAAATGGTGACCTTCAAGGATGAAATTGAATTTCTTGGTGTGGTTATTAAATCAGAGGAAGTAGCTATTCAAGATCATGTTTTGAAAAATATTCAAAATTTTCCAAATATGTTGATAGAAAAGAAAATGTTGCAAAGATTTCTTGGTTATGTAATTTACATTGCAAGTCATTACTAAAATATTTCTCAGGATAGATTTCTATAAAATAAAAGGTTGTCTAAAAATCTACCTGCATGGAATCAGGAAATGACATAGGTTGTGCAAAGAATTAAACATAAGTGTGTAGATCTTTCTCCTCTACAGTTACCAGGTAATGGTATAAAGATCATTGAAACTGATGCTTCTGAATTATATTGGGGATCTGTGTTAAAGGAACAGTTATTTCATGGCACTAAAAAACCCTGTAGATTTGCTTCAGAGAATTTTAAAAATGCTCAGGTCAATTATCATTCAACTCATAAAGAGATCTTAGTAGTTATTAAAGCCATCCAAGCCTTTATGTTTTTTGTCAGATCTAAAAAATTCATTGTAAGGTCAGATTTAAATTTTTTCATGAGTATTCTTAATTCTGTAGATAATCTCAAGAAGGGATCAGTAACTTGCTTGATTCATTGGGCTACATTTCTTGCTGATTTTGATTTTTTAGTTGAACACATCCAAGGGAAAAAGAATTATCTTGCAGATTTTATGACCCATGAATATCATTCAGAACATTCAGTCATGGTAGTCACTACTAAAATTAGAGATGAGTTTCATGAACATTTATGGAGATCTATTCCCTCTATTCTTAATCAGCTTTGAAATGAAATTATGTTTCTTAAAACTCAGTCATATGAAGCTGCAGATCAGCTTAATGGTATGAATCTTGCCTAGACTTCAAATTTTGCAAGAATGGAAGAAAGGGATAAATGTCATACAATTATCCTGTATAGAGAAGGTGATAAACCTAAATTAACCGAGAAAAATAATTTTCTAAAAAGTTTGCCATACAGACAATATACTATATTTCATTTTCAATGGCCTACCTTCTGGCCTCAATTTAATCCAGGACTTGAAATTTTTTGGGAATCTGGCGAAATTCTAGATTATCTTTATGAATTCATTGATTACATCATGCCTACTATTCCTTCTCACAGTTTTGATGTCAGAATTCATCCTACACAAGTAAAGAATATTTTCATAGCTCTATGAATTCATTTTGATGTGAAGTTTGAACTTCATGTTGTTCAAAATCATCAACAAAATCTTCATGCATCATTGCGTCCAGCTATTCTAGTCGCTTCGTTATGGTGAAGGATGACTATATCCCATCAAGCTCTCTTTCCACCTACTCTATGGGGATAGCTTTTAAGAATTCCTTCTGCTTTATATCTGGATCACATAGATGAGAAACAACTTGATGAGGAGGGTCCCAACTCTCCATATTCTCTAGTAGTATCCTATGAGTTTGTTGATGATGACTAATCACTGGGTCTGTTTGTGATCGTGACTATGGGCACATTATCCCTCTTTATCCTCTTATGGACCTACCCACTATCTAAAGGCAGTATCTTATCGGCCGTGTCAACAAGCTTTAGGTCTAGTCTTGTTTTGGGTTGGTGCATAGTGGGCCCATAACCCACTTTGTAATCGCACCTTGTTTGTAAGCTGTCAATGCCACCACTTTGTAATATCTATTAATTTCTTCATATCTCAGCTATAAATAGAAGAGCTCATATAAGGTATCGGCATTCAAATTTGGCTTGAGTCTAAGAGTCTTATAGCTTTAAAGGTGTCTTGTTCCATTGTCTTGTAAGGATGTTCTCATATATTAATAAAAGATCTTATTGTTATTGTTTTTGTGTGATCCTGTATGAAATGGTATCAGAGCCAAGTAAAGAAAGCCAATTAAATATAGTTAAAGTAGTATCATTTGCCATTCTCATAAAAAGTTTTAGTTAGTTTACACCATCATTGTTATCTAGCTATATTCTATTCTATTATGGTCTGGTATCGCATTCAATTTTTATGCTAAAAATAGGGAAGTGGCATGGTCCCATTAAAGCCATGGGAAGGTGTGTTTATGGATCCAATTAAGTACTGAAGATAAGGAAAATGATGGAATCTATGGATCAAATGTTAGAAGATAATCCAGGTACATCTGATATCTATACCTTATCTAAAATTACTCAGCACTCTGTTAATGATGCTACAATAGAATCTTTTCCACAATATTTTGTTGATAAGTATAAAGCCACTATGGGTAATGATTTGTCCAATATGTCTTTTGGAAGAATAAATCAGAACGTCAAAGCTATCAATGAGAAGTTGTGTACAGAGAGAAAATATCATAAGGAAACTATGATGTTTCATAGGTAACTTGGTTTAATGTTTTACAGTTCTCTTAGTGATAATTTTGGATGTGTGGATGTAAATCAATATAGGAAATATTAGAGAAAAAAGAAAAAAGAAAAGAGACATGTTTGTAAGTGTTCTGTTCCTAGTCAGAAATATAATTGGTATAAGCAAAGAAAGTTTAAGGCCATCCACACAAGAAGAAAAGAATATTCATAAAAAAGAAGAATGGATTTCAGAAAGCCCCTATAAAATGCTTTCTCTGCAATGGAAATCACTATGCTAAAAAGTGTCCACAAAAAGGAAAAGAGAAAAATTCAAAGAAGGTTAATTTTCTCCAATTTAGATGAAAGTGAGTATGTCTTAATTACTAATGATGAAGTTCAGTATGAGTCAGATATTGTTTGGGAATTAGAATCATCTTCAAAATTAGAAGAGAATTAGATAAATATGAATCTTGAAGATGTCAGTTCAAATTTTGAATTTTCAGATTTTGATTTTGAAATAGGTTTTCAGATTAATTTGATGTCATCACATTTTCCTAATACTCTTAGTTTAACTTAGCAATTACAAAATTTAAAAGAAAAGTATCAAAATAATCCTGCTTATATGATATCAAAAAGAATGTTTCTTCAGCAGCAAATTGCTAACATAAAAAAGAGATATTCTATGCATTTGTTGCAGCAACAATATCAAAAAGAATTGTTATCAAAATAATTTTTAGTAAAAATTTCAGAACTTATTTCAGAAAAAACCCATGCTATTGATGTTCAGTCTGCATATCAGCGTGACACATATGAAAGAAAGGAACGACAAACTAAACATATTGCTTTATTGCAAACTTTTCTTACAAGAACTCAAGATGAGCTTCAACAATTACTGAAAGAAGAAGCCCAAGAAGATGAAAGAGAACAACTCTTTGAAGAAGAGTTAATTCATCATGTAGATGGTTATATTAAGAAACCCTCTACATATATGGATACTCAGATGGATAATAGCATTCATCAAGTATCAATTCATATCACTAATAATCTAGTATGTGAATTAAGTATCAAGTGGAATGGTTTTAAATCCTCCAGTTTAGATGTTTTATTAGATACTAGTGTAGATATTTCTCTTGCTAGATATCATTCTATTCCTTAGGATATGTGGCATTTAGATTTTCATAGGCTCACCTTCAACACTAAGATAGTCATTTCTGAATTTTCTGCCAAAGTTTCTATTGTCTTAGGAAATGAAGAATATGAGTTTAAAGTTGTATAGCATGAAATTCCAATGTTTGACATGATGCTAGGATCTAATAATTTATCAAGTTTTTATCCTATTACTATCTATCCTCATGAAGTTATTCTAGCACAAAAGT
>JARHVA010001241.1:2140000-2142500 GCA_037957365.1 Torreya grandis | reverse complement strand
GTATATATTAAGTTGACAACTTCGCAAATATTAGGTGGAAATCTCCTTCCCGAGTATTGCCACTGTGAATCATTAGTTATAGTCACCTACGTGATAATTATAGACACATAAAATTGGCCAAAACTAGCTTTCGATCGGACTTCAGATTTATTCCTACCAACCATTACAAATTAAGCCTAATAATCACTAAATGTCCCAAATTTACTTATTCATCCATCATCAAAAATCATAATCATGTTGAGCTATCTGTAATTAATGTATCTTATCATATTCAATAATAACCTCTCACAAATTCATAACTAAACACCTTATGGCATCAATTAACTAATTCTTTGAGAATAATTAACTAACCTCTACCTCCCAATTGCAAATAACTACCTCTAATCCTCAATTAACTACTTATTTGAACACACAACCACAAATATTAAGTAGTCAGATAATAACCAGTGTCGTGCATCAACAAAATGTGGTAAATATTACTCCACTGCAACAAGTGATGACTAATGTTCCACAACCATAGGCACAATCTAACATACCCATGTAGTAGAGGTTAAACATCCTACCACCTCAATAGGAGGCAACCAATGTTCCATCTCACTAGTTAGTAATGAACATACCTCTTTAGTCATAGACAAACATACCATTATTATCATAAATGATGTCTACTCAATAGCATATGAGTATTAGTTAGTGACAAATGTCAAACCTTGGACATGCATATGCTTCCCAACAAGGATTTATGCTACCAAGAGGTTCTAATGTTCCATAAGTATTGATTAGGTAACAGTTCCCTTTTATTCTTAACATGCCAAAAACTCAATGACAAGGCCTTGGTTCATAAGTTCCCCTTAATTAGCAAGGTTTGACTAGTCAGTAGTAAGTATCTAATCAACCTCAATAGGCAGAGTACATCACCCCTAGCCATATCCTTCCATCTCAACTATAATTTCCCCAAAACCAATCCCATATTCTAGATCCTAACCATAATATTGTACTGTAATATGTGTAATTCTAACAATCACATCCTAATCTATGAATACATCTTCCTAGTCAATTTTCTATCCAAACCAACATTCCAAATCAAACCATGCCCCCACTATACCTAGGTTAATGTAATCCACTTTTGACCACCCAACCTCCACCTCAAATTAATGTTTCCTCTGATTTCCTATCACAATAATTATAAAAAATGAAGGATAAAATTACCATCATTCAAGCCTAAAAATAGGCTAAGAAGTTCAATTTGGATGACATGTGTTCCTACCCTTTCAACATGGAATATTTATGAATACCATTTCCTATAGCATATGAACCACTGAAGTTTAATAAATACAAGGGGAAAGGAAATCCCAAGGCCCAATTGATCAAATTCTTTGTTTTTTGTCAACCAGTGGCCTATAGATATATATACCTCTTAATTTTATTTATAATTAGTCTAGTAGGATATGTTTTGGAGTGGTGTTTGAAATTACCTAAGAATTTAGTTTCTAATTTTAATGATCTTTCTAACAACTTTGTGCAGCACATCTATAATATTGAGCATGAAATTTCATTGGTAGATTTGATGCAAGCTAATTTTAAGGCTAGTGAAATTTTCATAATTTATATGTATTGATGGAGAGAACTTGGAAGCTAATTTACCCATAATTAACCACATAAACAATTAACCACTATGTTTACTAAAAATTTGCATAGTGACATATATTACCATTTGGATCTTCAATATGTATGTACTTTTAAAGAAGTCATTGACAAAGGTTTTTTGATCAAAATTTACCTTATTAACAAAGGTATCATTAAGATAACTTCATCAAATCAAAACTAGAATCAAAACCAAAACAATAGCCAAAACCAAAACCAAAACCAAGTCCAATCACAAGTGTCATAACCAACCCAAGCTAGAAATTATGAAAAACCTAAGCTATTTAATCACAATAAGAATGTTGTTGAAAATGGAGTAACTAAGTTATGACATGTATAAATGGTGAAAACAACATCTTCTCAACCTACACCACATATATAAATTACTCCTAAATAATAACCTCTTTAGCAAATGCAGTAAGTGTAGTAGCTTAAACTAGCACAAAAATGTAACAACCTTTGCCTTTGTAAATCACTCCTCCAAGGAGAATTATGCCTACTCATCACATCTGTATTGACCCTAGAGAACCTATTGATACCATGTTTTTCAAGATCACTACCACTAATCTAACTAGTTAGAATATTCTAAAGCACTAACCTGAGGGCATTCCTTATCTAGATTAGTATCGATAAAATGAATTCTGTGAGTATCACTGGGTTAATGGAAATAATTTGTAGTATTGTGTGAAAATTAAAAATTTAATTTATAATATTCTAAAAAATGATAAGATCACATTGGATAATAGAGCTTTCACATATAATCAAAATTTGGGAATTTGTCAAAACCCCTTTTCATAACATAACAACCAATAACAACAGAACCAAAGGCTAGACTAACAATAATAATAATAATATCAAT
>JARHVA010001241.1:2110000-2132500 GCA_037957365.1 Torreya grandis | reverse complement strand
ATGATCATATATATATATATATATATATATATATATATATATATATATATATATAAACCATCTAGAAATCAATAAGCATCATAATGAATAAAAGAATATGGTTTGAGCTTCCCATGTTTACCACATAGATTAAATTGTAATTCTAATTCTTTAAACCTATCCTCGATAACACTAATAAATATATAGTGAATATATTTAAGCTATAAATCTAGGGACATATGTTTTGACTATGGGTTTATATTGTATATGCAAAAGTGTGGTTCTTTATTAATTAATTGATTAAATTATAATATATTAAATATATATTTAATGTATTTTAAACTAGATAAAAAAATATTTATAATGAAAGTAATGTAATATAAATCACACATTAATAATTATTGAAAGTTGTCTTAGAAGCTTCCCACATAAATAAATATGTAAAACATTTAAAATTAGGAAACTAATTGAATCACACTTAACTGAAAAGGAAATAAAATAATCAAACCATGAGTTATATGAAATGAATTTTGTAAACAGACATAAAGTTAAAAATCAAAACAAACTAGTTTAATGGATGGAAATTCTTGAAAAACACTTTTCGTGAGGAGTCAGTTTCTTAGTTGTAGATATGTATGAATTACTTATTATAGATAAGATGAATCACTCAAAATGAAATTGATATTACAATGAAATGATTACATATAAATAAAGTACTTTCTACATAACAATTTTGATTATTTTGAGATGTGAGATAAACTCATTAACTTCTAAGTTATACTTCCTTATTTCACTAATTAATTATGAATCCTATATTTATCCTAAAATAGTGATAAGGAAAACACTTGATATTATTATATAAATATGATATTCCAACATCAATATGTAACTAAAGCTTAAAAGAGAAAAATATAAAAAAGAGACCACGAATAGAGAAAATGGTAAAAAGATTGTGTTTAAATTATTAGTGAGGCTATGATGCATATTTCGTCTAATATAAATGAAGAAGATGCAAATATCAACTAGAGTTAATTTCCAACTATAAAATTATCTTCCAATTTTATCTACAACAACTAATCAATGATAACTTATGCCATGGTTATATCATAACAGACAACAATGTCAAAGAATAATATGCAACAAGAATACAAATAGTTACAATAGTGGTTGTAGGCAAATAAAATAAATAACTAAAAATTAAACAACAAAAACTATTTAAATTGATATAGTTATCATAATGTTTATATGTATTATTATTTATTGAAAAAGAATGCGAGAAAACTTTGTAAGCAATTAGAATAACAAATAAATTTTGCATTCTCCTCTCAAATCATTAACATGCCAATATAATAAAATAAATAATAATACTATTTTATCTAAAAACCACAATATGTAGAACCAAAAATATATGGAGAAAATATATTATATAATGTAATGAAAAAAAATATACAAATGAGTTTAAGACTATAGTTAGAAGGACAAGTTCCATTTTCAATCCTCATCACAAATTACAAATTTTTTACTAGAACTACCCATATTAGTATGTTTCGCTTAATCACCCAAAAAATTATAACTAATAATTATTCCACTTCTTCCAACTTATTTATGATTAGACATTTCACTTGAAAATCGAAAAAAGAAAAAGTCAATTAATTTTATAAATTCTGCAAAGTTATAATGATTTATGAGAAAATATAAAGTACCGTGCTACATTGATGCATCATATGGTTACCAAATGAAATAAATTCGTTATGAAGGGATGTCAAGAATCTACCAAGGATATTTTGGAAAGTGTTCCATCACCCCAGGTCGAACACTGCCCATCAGATGTATCATAATCTGCTAAAGGTCAACAATATTTTGTCATTTTTGAAGCCTAATGCCATTCAAATACATCATATATAGTACCCAAACACCCTTTAAAAAAAATTATCATGGTAAGTATAATTAATTGAAGTGATGGTTTTTAAGATTTGTTTTATTTTATGTAATCACGTGAGCCGTGATAGCCATTAGTTCTTGAAACCATATCCTATCATTTGTTCAAGTCTCATTGAATTTATGAATGCAGAATTTTGGCCACTAAATTTTCCATTCCATTTACTTATTCGCAGGCTCTATGGTCGAATTAGGTCACTTGCTATAGTCTCGTTTCCATCTATTTTTCGTAGTGTACTTGTGTATTACAAACTTTCCAATCACTATGACCTTCTATTCCCTTATGTATCCTTCGTTGCAAGGTGTTTATATACCATGGTTTCCATTTTACTGATATTTTATTGTTCGTTTATCATAATCTTATTATGTGGCCTTCAATTTATTTTAGTTACTGTTGAGAATTTGTCCACCACAATTTTGACTATGTGACCTATTGCTACCTCAATAATAATTTACATTTATCATTTAAATGACGATCAATGTGCGTATTTATAATTATGTGGCCTTTATTTAATTATCACATATATATCTTAATGGTTATTAATTATCATTATATTATTTTTATGGTTATGAAACTATTAGTCCACAGTAAACATAATATTTTTATTGTATTAATGCCACCATGACATATGGTGCCAAGTGTCCATAAAGATAATATTTCATTTAACCATATGCACATAAGGTGTGTTCCACCATTAATCCCACTATTAGGGTGTGTTTATCATTGAGGCTATCTTTTGATAGAGCACTTACTTTCACTATGTCAACTCAGATATCACTGCATTAGACAATATGCAAATGTTTAACAACTCATATTATGATTGGTATATAAATAAGTTTGGAATCCATTTGTAAACCAATGTTCCTTATACAAAATACAAAAAAGTCATAATACCTAAAATTATAATAATCAAATGCTTATTATGATGTAACTAGAAACGTATAGCTCTTTTCATATTCATGATATAATATGAAATAATCAAAAGATATATGGAATGAATCATGATCTCAATCATATTACATACATTAATTAATGGGACCAAACTTGATTAATACTTAAACATAGACCTAAGACATGAGGAATCTAGGTAGGGTGTTACATGCTCTATTATACACATGAGGCACCTCACTCCTAAACGTATGTATAAGACTCATGAAGCGTTTGAAAAAATGTATGTCTAACTCCCATGCGAGCCCAACAAAATTAAGAGTAAATGGAAATTACAATACTTAAATTATCAATTCATAAGTCTTATTTATGTGAAAACATTAAAACAAATCTTACAATTTAGTCAAAAATTTGCTCTTTTACTCAAAAAGCCAAGACACACATTACTAGTTAAGATTGAACACATCATATTTTATATAGTTATTTAAACAAATTTGAAATTAAATTATTGTAGATGAAAAAGAAAAAAAATTATAATAAAATTTATTATATTTAATTATTTAATTTAACTTGTTGAGATATAGTACTAACTTTAATCTATATATATATATATATATATATATATATATATATATATATATATATATATATATATATATATATATATATATATCTGTGTGTGTGTCTTGATGAGTTTTAATATAGATTGCATGATTCTAACTTAATGGATTAGATTCATAATAATGCAAACACCCCTATCGATAAAAATAAATTATCATTTCAATACAACAAATAGAGCTGTTAATAGAGGCTCATCTCCTAAGCCATACCAACACAAAATGAAATTATGCTCAGAACCTCATTGATTAGTCTATGACATTGTAACCACCCATATCAATACAAAATGGCCATTTCCATATAATATGCCAGTGATACTAGTAAATTCTCATCTTTTAGTTTTCTATACATAAATACAGATACAATCACGAAGTCTCCACTCGATCATAATTCACAAAGCCTCAATATCAAAATGGTAAATTGGAATAATCAAATATTAAGGCCTTCAAAGATTATACCTAGTAAATTTTTCCATTTATATATTCACCCTTCAAATATTATTCATATAAAGAGAGATATTCATATAGATAAGTAATACATTTTAAATATTTTTAAATATAAATTTTCAAATACAAATTCTCTTTATATAAGAAAACATAAATTATACTATGTATGTATATATGTATGTATGTATGTATGTATATATGTATGTATGTATGTATGTATGTATGTATGTATGTATGTATGTATAATTAAATGATTAATATTACTTTCATTATGATAAATAGTGTATTTTTAATATTTCTAATTACAAAATTTAAAATATAAATTTATTTTACATTTTAAAACATAAATTATATTATATATGTACTATAAATATAAGTAATAATGATTTTTTTAATCATAAATTTTAAAATTATTAAATATATTACCATATATATGATGTCAATATAATACCATCATTTTTACATTTCATTTATATGTTCACATATCAAATACTAACTTTATTTTAACTATTAATAATATTTTATAATTAATTAAAATTATTTGATATAAATCAGTAACTAAAACTTTGTAGTCATAACAAATAGGTTTGAGGTTCATGTCAAATGCCAGATCAAGTCACAAGGATATTTTATTTGTTCAACGCATAGTGTTGTATGAAGTTATTATAATATAAACTATATTTTTCAATAATTATTAACAAAGGAATGTTACTCCTCCATATGGAAATCATGAAGCATCACATAAAGTAAAATAATATGGTTTGAGCTTCCGTTGTTAGCCCCTTAAATGTAATCCTAACTCAAACTTTCAACAATCCTAATACCTAAAAGCTATCCGATAATAATGCCAAATATACAGGAGAATACAATAATTCTATCAATTCAAGGACATACGTTTTGACTATGGGTATGTATTATTAATGAATCATTATGGTTCTTGATTAATTGAGTGATTAAATTATAATCTACTTTTGTATAATAGAGTGATTAAATTATAATATATTTTTTTATATAAATAATTGAAAATAGATATTTAATGAATTGTAAATTAGATAAAATAAAATTATAATAAAAGATATGAAATATAAATTAATAAATGTTAAAATTAATCGTGTAATTTTTTTATACAAATAAATTTTTTAAAAATTTAAAAATAGGAAAGTAATTGAATTCCAATTAATTGAAAAGGAATTCAAGTAATTAAATCGTGAGTTACTTGAAATGAATTATGGAAACATAAATAAAGGGAAAAATTAATGTAAACTACTTTGATGGATGGAAATTGCTTAAATTCAGTCCTCTTAAACACATCATTTTTTAGTTGTATATATGTATGAGTTCCTTAGTTAAGATGAATTATTAGAAATGAAATGAAATTGTTATTATTACGAATTGATTACATAGAAATAATAGAAGTAAAGGACTTGTTACAATTGGTTATGATTATTTTGAGATGTGAGATGAAATTACTAAATTATAATTTCTAATTCACTAATTAATTATAAAGGCTGCATCTTTTACTTGAAATATTGAGAAGGAAAGTAATTGTTACTATTATATGAATATGTTGTTATAACAATAATCTCAACTAATGTTTGAAATAGAAAAATATTAACAAATAGAATTTGAATAGAGAAAATGATTAAAATACACTAGTAAGTGGGGTTATTATGTAAATTCATTCCAATGGAAATTAAGAAATTGAAAAAACTATTTAAAATTAACTTTAAAATAATAGAAAATCCTTATCTTCTTATTTTACGTGCAACAACTAACCAACAACTCATTGTGACATAGTTTCAACATCATCGACAACAATGTCAAAGATTAGTATTCAAAAAGAATATAAGTAGCTACAATAGTGGATGTGGAAAAGTCCAATAAAATTATTATGGATTATAATCAATAATTATTGAAGTTGACGTAACTAGAATAATGTCTATATCCAATATTATTTCTTGAAAATGAATGTGATAAAACCTTATAAAGAGTCAGAGCAATTAAACATGCCCATATAAAAAATAAATAATCATACTCATTTATCTAAAAACAATAATATTTAGACCCCAAAAAAACAAATATAATGTATATTATTATAAACAAAAATATAAGTAATATGTTAAGGATAATGGTTGGTAAGAGGAGTTCCATTTTTAATCGTCATTACAAATTACCACTTTTTTATCAGAGCTTTTTATACTAATAATTTTCACTTTAACCCAAAAAAAAATTATGATACAAACTTCGTCCACTTCTTCCAAAATATTAAGAATTATATATTTAACTTCAAAAAATTTGAAAAAAAATAAGGAAAGAATAATTGATTTTATAAACACCAAGAAATTATTTCTTGAGACAGCTTATAGTGGCGGTGATATACTGTTACATCATATATAATAGCCACATGACATGAATTTTTTATGAAGGAAAGTCATGAATCTATCAAGGATATTTCAAAAACTATGCCACCACCGCTGGTCAAACAATGTGCATCAAGAAGATCGTGGAAGATTTTCCAATGGTCCATAATATTTTATATCTTTTTAAAAAAACTAGACGTCATAAAAATACATCATATATAGTATCCATATGACCTAAGCTTTTAATAGTGAAAATATAAAATTTAGTGAAGTCTCATGAAGGTATAATTATGGGAAATGGTGTATTTTTATATAAATGTTAGTCTATGTAAACATGTGAGCCATGGCAACGAATAATTATTGGAACCACATATAGTCATTTGGTCAGGTTACATGAATTAATGAACGTGGAATCCGTTTTGTTATGAATTAAATTTTTATTGCCGCCAATTATTTTTCTATTCCATTTAATTTTTGGTAGGTTATTTAATTAACTTTTGTTGCTTGTCAAAAAAAAAAAATCATTTTATTTTTCTGGAGTTTACTTGCATATTACAAACTTTTCAACCACTCTTATCTTATATTTGATTGGGGTTATTTCATTGCAAAGTGTTCACCTACCATACTTTCCATTTTACTTATGATTTATTCTTTATTTATCATAATTATATTATGTATAGTGGCTTTCATTATGTGCATTATTGCTATTTAAATTATAACTCAAATTTATCATTTAAATAGTGATCACATAGTCAATCTGTAATTATGTGGCCTTTATTCTCTTCTCAAAATTATATTTTTTAATGGTCATGAAGTATCTCTATATTACCTTGTGGTCACAAGAATAAAAATCTACACTAAACATGTAATGCTTTCATTATATTAATTTACACATGGAATAAGGTGTCAATTGTTCATATGAACAATATGGCATCTAACCATATTTGTCTAAGGTGAATAACATCACCAATCCCACCATTAAGGTCTATTTCTCACTACATGGTTATCCTCTACTAGAGTTCTTGCTTTTGCCACATCAACTAAGACACCACCCTAATGGATAATATCCAAACCCTTAACAACTTATCTGATCATGATCATTTCACTAAAGACTGATCTAAGTAAAAACATTAAAACAAAGTTTAAAATTATGTCAAAAATAAACTATTTTTCTCATTTCACTCAAAAGGCCAACACACAAGCACATTATTCGTTAAGGGTTAACACATTATATTTATTAGACATATTTAAAAAACTATTAAGCTAATTATTGTGGGTTGAAAAAAAAAATTAATGAAACTTAGTATATTTTACGATTTATTTTAACTTGTTGAGTTTTGGTGCTAACCCTAATCCTAGAGTCAATCAACATGAGTTATGTGTCTTGAAAAGTCCAAATATTGATACCATACTTCTATCTTCATAGATTAGATGCATGATATTTCAACGATCCATATGAATACAAAGAACTCATTTCAATAAACCAATGCAATAGGCTACTAGTAAAATCTCATCTCCAAGACCACACCAACATAAAATGTAAACATTCTCAGAATATCATAGATTATTTCATGACATTGGAACCACCAATATCGATACAAAATGACCATTTCAAAATAATAGGGCAATGGGATACTAGTAAAGGCTCATCTCATAGTTTTCTATGCATACATACATAACCCTTTTCTACAAACCACACGTATTTGTAACTCTTTACTTTGTATGGACCCATGCCAATACAAGAAGGCAAGAAGCTCATAATCTAGGTGAATAATAAATAAATGCACAGAGACTTTGAGACAATATAATTTTATGATTAATAGATACTTGTGGATAATTTTTAAATGTACATAGTTAAAAACATGTCAAATTAATCAAGTAATATAGTTTAAATCATGTTAAATTAATATATATATATATATATATATATATATATATATATATATATATATATATATATATATATATATATATATCACTTGATTAATTTAACATGATTTAAACTATATTACTTGATTAATTTGACATGTATGTATGTATGTATGTGACCAATATTAAATTTATTTTGATAAGTAATGCATTTTTATTTTATTTTTCAATGTGAAATTTTAAATATAAATTTATTTTTACATTTTGAAACATAAATTTTAGTGCATAACATAAGTGTTAATGCTATATTGATTCATCAGGATTGAAATATTAATAAAAAATTATTGAAGTGTTGTAGTAAAAGGAAATTTCATCTGAATGCTACAATTTTAGCAAAGGGTGATTAAACAAGGGTTATAACACATGGGAGGAGGTTGCAAATAACATTCCAAATTGAGTTATGGTGTTACATAGAAATGAAAAAGGAGAAAAGACAAAACATTAAATAAAAAGTAGAAGAGACATCAAAGAAATAGGTTAAAAAAAGTAGTAAATATAGTAGGCCTTTTGTCCATCCTCATTTAAATGGATCACTATAATATTGTCTTTATGATGGGCTTATAATTGGTTCCTTACTGTATTGATGGTCCTCTGACCATCATAGGCCCACTTTTTGCCAATTAGCATAGGATAGTGTGTCTCATTCATCTCAATATCTATGACTTCAAAGTCACCATGCAGGTTGAGTTTTACAACTTTGATCTCCACATCTTTCAATCAACCAATTGGTTCAATGCACCCATAATCTACAAGACTCAGTGTAATCAGGCTGTAACTTAACACAAGTCAGCCAATAGTGACCCATGTTGATTGAGGGATCATATTGATAGTGCTGACAAAATCAAACAATGCATTAGTTACTTCATACCCTGTTATTTTAATGTCCATTCTTGAATCAATATACCACTACTCTTTTTTTTGACATACCATATCATCTGATCTACTCATTGTTAACATTTATGTACACACTCTATTGGACTATGAAACAAATTGTTGATGTTTTATGAGACATCCTCATCATGCACTATACTAAGGAGCTTTATCGAGTCTGTCAAGGCAGTGACAACACCATCTTATTGCATGATGTGTATTATCTACCCATATATTTATGCATTTATGGCTACAACATCATCTTCAGTGATCTCTTGTTGCTAAATCACTTTTAGAATCTGCATTGCTTAACACATTAACCCTTTCTTTGTGATGGGTTATGGATACTTGTCTAGCTATTCTTTCCTAATCATGTGGTCTTGTGGTAATTCAACAGGGGGTAATCCATGATCTACATGTTGCCAATGTGTGATGGCTTATAAGAATGCACCCTCCTAGGTTTGTGCGGTTACCATATTTATGTTTCTTACAACCTTGTCCTCTCATTTCTTTTCCAACACTAGACAATCTTATGTATCATTGTTTTTATAAACACTACAATAGGCATAGTAAGATTGGCATTGAAAATTCACAGGGTTATTTCTTTGTACATGGTTGAACTTATCGCACAAATAGCATTGAATTGGGGGTCATGGTCCATTTCCTCTACCTCCTTACTTTCCTCCTCATTAACCTCCCCTAGTTCCTCCATGATATCCTCCTCTATTCATTTCGAAACCCCAGTTACCAAAATATTGAATAGTTGGGGGGAGGGGGACTTGGAATTGAAAATTTTTATATGAATCGGTGAAGGTAAAAATACCTAGCCAAAGACCCAAAAAAAAAAAAAAAAAAAGGAAATGTTTTGAACAAACCAACATGAAAGAATAAAGATAAAATGATCTTTTTATATAATATTTGCATTTACAAAGTTTGTAAAACTAGATGGTAAGTTTCTTATTTTCATTTTTGAAGTATATTTTCATTTTACATGTACGATGTGGGCATCCCCTACTACCTGAGAATTAAACCTACCAACTTTCCCTATCAACTTGTCAGATTGCCAATTTCACAATTTAAATAAATAAGATCTAAATTTATCAAATTAAACTTACAATAAGCTATTGCCTAAGCTTTAGATTTTTATACCATATTTCTGAATCATTTTTTATGCCCTTCATTTTAGTAAAAGTATCTACAATTTAATAAGTAAATAGATTACATTTAAATCTATGAAATTAAACTAAAAATAAGTAATTTCTTAAAATTTAGATCTTTCATACCTCATTTTTTAGGCAATATATAATATTGTACATAATTTTGTTGTTTTGATTTAAAGATTTAGAAATCAGATTATGTTTACTATATTATGATATTTTAATTGTGTTGATCATTCCATTTTACCCATTTTTACTTCAATAAAAATGTGAAATCAATAACATTTAAGTGAAAGACAAAATCATACCCATATTTTTAAGGATCTATGTAGTGTACATCCATACCTCACACATCCCCTACCTAAGTAACATTGATCTTATGAATATCTCTAAATTTTTATTTTAACTCCATACACCTCCAAGTATATGTATGAAGTCCTCAATTTCCATTATTCTCATTCTTCATGATAATATTTATTCCAAATCAATAAAATACTATTTTACTATACATTGGACTTTTGAATGACTTTAAAAATAAAAATATTGCCATTTCGTAGATTTTCCAATGCCACTAAACAACTATTAACTGTGCTAAGTATGACATCTATCTTGCCAATCCATACTACATGGATGCCTCATATTGATCAACATCACACCGAAGAAAAAATGTCGCCACATTTACTGATTTGCATAAGCTATTTTCTTTTGGGATAATCAGCGAAGAACTTTTCTTCCAGCGAAACCCCTAGCAGTAGAAAATTATCTATTCCACTCTCCTATACTTGCAAAGTTTATAAAATGGCAGCAGAGGCACCGAGGAGAAGAAGTATCAGCACGAGATGGAGGATGAAATTCTCCTGCACTCTTCTTCCTCATCTGCGAGTTCATTTCCATGACAAAATTCTCTAAAGGTTACCAAATTTATTCACATAGATGCTTCTATTTGATTTTTGGTGTGCGATCGAGGTTCGAACCTACTATTTTTTTGTCAATTGTGTAAGATGGCAGGTCACCTATTTAGGTTCTCTGCTACCGGGAACCATTCAATGAAAGAGCATATCAACAACGCACAATAGCTTCCATGAATGTATGCTTACTCAAACCCCTTTCCTCTTGGAATGGATTTCACTTTAATAACTTCTTCTCAGGAACAACTTCAAGATAATTGACAGCCGGGGCATCAACGTCCACATCGCCAATGGGCCCTGCATAACTGTCCAATACGTGACCAACGTTATCATTCATGGAATCCACATACATGACTATAATCATGTTGGCAACGCCATGGGGAGAGACTTCCCAACGCACTATGGGTGGGGAACTACATTTGACGGTGATGGGGTCTCTATTTTTGCCAGAAGTCACATTTGGGTGGACCATTGCTCACTGTCAAGATGCACCGATGACCTAATCAACGCCATAATGGATTCCACTGCTATTACCATTTCCAATAACATTTTTGCCCATTACCAGTAAAAAAAACATTTTTGACCCCCTTCAAACAATCTTGTATTTTTAGAAATAAATGTGTATATTGTTTACGACCAACATTTTAGATCAAATCCAGTTATTCATCGTTTTGATTCAAAACGACAGTCATAAAAAATATTCACAGTTATTTTTCAAAACAAATAATCTTAAAAACCTTATATTTTTAATGTTTTCGATTACTTGATTAATTGACTTATTTATGATAACATCTCTAGATATGCGTAAGCAAATAATACAGGGGATTTTGGTAGGGCACAATGATAACTACACACTAGATTCGAACATGCAGATGACCACTGCATTTAACCATTTTGGTGCATGTCTTGTGTAACAAATGCCAAGGTAAGAAGATACAGAAGTGCCACTATTTTGTCACTTTATAGGTTATGCACAACACAAGTTATTTTTATCAACATGTTCTCTTTACGTGTATGCACCTATTTTTTGAACCGTTGCTTCAATGTGACAGCGAAACTATATATGCAAATTTGGTTTTTTAGATTCTTTAAATTTGGGATTGGCGAAAACGTGATGAGCTATGCTTTGAGATCTGCAATTTCTACATGAAAAACTATATCGAACTTAGGATTTTGGCAGCTATTACCTATACCAGATCAACTGTGTGTAGTTACAGTCAGATGTCAATCAACGTGCATCGTGTGGCAGGAAAATTATACTACGAGCTATTACGGAAATGATGTTGTTGTCAATTGTTGGTGTTTCAACAATAGAGTGACGTGGACAAATTCCCAGTTGTTTTGACATCAACATTAGTTGTTGAAGACTACGAACACATGTCAACATATCATAGGGAGGAAAAACTTTAATTTTTCGAGTTATATGTGAGACGAATCTTTTGAGTTTCACCCCAATAAAAACACTTATGACGTAAAAAGTTGTCAAAATATTGTAGTAGAAAGAAATTTCTCCAAAATACTATAATTGTATGTGAAGGTGATTAAACGAAAATTATAACACATAAGAGAAGGTTAGAAATAGCGCGCTAAAATGAATTATGGCATCAAATTGGAAATGAAAAAAGAGAAAAGACGGAACATTGAATTAAAAAACAGCAAAAACATGCCAAAGAAATAGGAGATAAGAGATTCCTTCGTCGCCCTCATTAAACGGCTGCGATTGCGTAAAAAATGTACGGCGTGTATAGTAAACACTTTACTGGGTCACGACAATGTAAGATAACCGTTAAAACACTTGACTGGACTCGATTCGACTCGATCACGACAACGCAATCTAAGTTCAGTTGGTCGCAAATCGCGGAGCCTCTACTCCGTCGCGATTCCCAAGAATAGTCAAATATGAGGGCCTTCCCAATGCCTATTTATATTTTCGCTCTTCAAAGATTATACCCAACAAGTTTGCAAACATAGATTTCAATATCATCTACGAGATTAAAACAGAGGTTTTTTTTCTTCCAAAACAATCGGAATATGGCATTATATCAATTACCCATTGGCAATTGGAAGGACGCTGGATATTATTTATCAGCAGGTAATCATAATTTTCATTGATATGGACAAACCAAAAGCCAAGAGCAACTTCGTAACATATGGAGAGATATCCAGGGTGCCAACCATTGGAAAGGTTTGCTTGATCCCATTAACCCTCTTCTCAAAGCCGAGATTCTCAGATATGGTGACTTCGCACAGCAATGTTATGATTCTTTTGACAATTCTCAATCTTCGAAATGCCATGGGAATTGTAAACGCAGCAAAAGCTCACTTTCACAGAGATTGGAATTGCTTAAATGTGGGCGTGGGTATCAAGTCACCAAATATATATACGCCAATACCCGTGTTTTGAACTCCTTTTTCGTAGAGGATTCAAGTGACATTGGCGCTTGGATTGGATTTATTGCTGTTTGCACTGACCCAGATGAGATAAAGAGATTGGGAAGACGTGACATAGTTGTTGCCTGGAGAGGCACTGAAACTCCCCATGAATGGATGCAAAACCTCAAAGACATATTAGTTCCTGCTACCACATCTGAGGCTACAGCATGCTTTGACATCCAAAACAATATTTCAAAACCAGATGCTAGGGTAGAGAAGGGATTTCTCAAATGTTATACATCCACAGACGAGGACTCTGTTAGATGCAGGTTAAGTACAAGAGAAATTGTAGTCGGTGAGATAACACGGTTATTGAATGAATACCAAGACGAACAACAAGATTTGAGCATAACATTCACCGGACACAGCTTGGGAGCTGCGTAGGCAACCCTGAATGCGTATGATATCAAACAAAATATGAATGAAAATGGAATGAGCTCAATACCCATGACAGTGTTTTCTTTTGCCTCTCCACGTGTGGGAAACCTGCCATTTGCCCAACATATGGAAGATGTTGGCGTCAAAGTTTTGCGTTTGGTAAACAAAAAGGACTTGGTTCCCAAAGTTCCCAGAGTTTTTGTAAACGAGAAAATGGGACGGCTCATTAAAAATCTGCAATGGCTGCCGTGGACATATGTTCATGTGGTTGTAGAGATTACTTTAGACAGCAGCAGCTCGCCTGTGCTGAAGAAAACGTTTAATCCTGCAAGCTTCCACAACTTAGAGGTTTATTTACACCTAGTGGATGGGTTTCAAGGGATGAAGAAGCTGCCTTTCAAATCATCAGGAAGAGACGGAGCCCTTGTTAACAAGAACTCTGACTTATTAATTGAAAGTCTTCAAATCCCTCCCCACTGGTGGGTGCAGAGAAATAAAGAAGTGGTTAGACGTATAGATGGGATGTTGGTGTACTCTCCGACAACTCCCACCGCTGTTCCCCTTCATATTACTCTTTCTCATCGTCTTTCTGTTTTACACACCCAACTCCAATCTGTCACTGAATAATAGAGATCTATTCTTTATTTAAGGGTTTATTCTCCTCCAATTTGTCATTTATTTCTTTTTTTAACTGATATATTTATTTGATTGCCATGAAATGAATCTAGATAATGTAAGACATTAAAATAATTTGGGTAGGATGTTGACCTGTATCGAACATTCAAATGTGAATGTCTTAGTCCAACGAAACGCTTATATCGTGTTGATCACGCTAATCATCTTTGTGGCAGCAATTGATTGAAGCAAAAAGATAGATAACAACCTTATTGTTAATTAAATCATTATATTAATAAACGTTCCCAACTGATATTGTGACAGCTTTTACAAATAACTATTGTGCATCAAACTAACTAATGCATCATCAATATTAATGGAAAAATGTATCATTCATATTATTGTATATCACATTAATTTATTATATTATACATTATATATATCAAATTAATTTTATGAATTGTGAAAATTAAATAATTTTAATTAATTTTTTAACAATATAATATTTATACATAAATTTGTTTAGAATTTTATAAGATAAATTTTAATTGTATTGTTATAATCTAATTGATGAAAACAATAACTTGTATTATCATAAAGATCAAATTTAATGATTTAATGATATTATTTACATTTTTAATCATAAAATAGAACCAACATCTTTTTAGAGATAACAAAATTTTTTAAATTTATCAAATACTTTCACGAATTATAATAAATATATATTCTCTCCAAACTTTTCTCTTACAATAACTCATATTAATATTTAAAGGGTATTGTTAAATAACTATCATGAAAAAAATCATGATAAACAAGGTTAATCATCAAATATACCCCCCTTAATCTTCCATCAATTAAGTATTTTTATAGATTTACATCTATTAAATTCTAATGATGCATGGATGCAATAACAATATACTAAAACAATATTAATATATAAAATTATTGTATTGAAAATATAATCTTTTGATTTGAAAAATGAGAAGAAGATATTTTTAAAATGTGTTTTGTTGGCGATCGATTAATCATTCTTATATTTAATATTTTTGTGTATTCATATATTATATTTCAAAAGCTCAGACTCAATCCAACATAAGGTATAATCTCAATGTGAGAAATTAATCCATATAATGCAAAACATTCTCCTTTTTTAAATGGGTAAATTGATGTGTTGTTGCATCCATTTTCTTTAAGAATGGATGGAACAAGAAGAAAAAACCAAAATTTATTTTTAACCTTCCAAGTTCAATATACAATAAAGAATATTAAATTTGAAGATTCAAATTCTAATTTATCTGTGATTATTGTGATAAATTGACTATTTATTTAATGCATATTCTCAATTATATATTTTAAACATTTTTCTTTTTAATCAATTTCAATACTATTATCTAAAATCCTAAAAATCAAACTATAACATTTATGATACCTGAATAATTCTATTTGTGAAAATTATATTTCCCATTGAGAAAATGACCATTTTATTTATTACAAATTAGCCTTCAAATTTCTCTCTTCATATATAGAAAAATGAAGGCAAGAAAAGTAAAGTAACAATTTTTTGAAAAGATGGACATGTCTTTATTGGCTTCCAAGTCACTATTTATATGCTTTCACGTGGCATCCTTAACCATCTCTCGGATACGAAAGGAAAGGCTCCGTAAATATATGTTTGATTGTATACAACCTTGTATACGGTTTCGAAGAAGCTTATTAATATTTTAGAACTTTATTAACAAATAGATTTTATTTAATATTTTAATATTTTATAACTTTATTATCAAAAAGAATTTATAATTTAAAATTATTGATTAATTAATAAAAATAATTTATTTATTTTAAAATGTAAATAATTATTTTTCTTAAAGATTATATTAAATGAAGTATAAATTTCTAGGTAGATTTTAAAAACTATAAAAAAAATATATATAAAAATTATATATATTTTTAATATTTTCTTACAATTTATAGTAATAATGGTATTGCAATTTATGTTTTAGTTTATATAAAAGTTTTAATTTTTGTATAAATAGTTGTTTTTGTTTTTTGTTTTTTTTTTTTTTTTTTTAAACTTTAGATATTAAATATAATATGGTATTAGGTTTTTAAATATTTGTATATTTAATATTTCAAAATTTGTTAAAATAATATTTAGGAATGAATTGGATTTTAGTTTTTACTATTTTAATTTCTTTTTAATATATTATAATTAATTAATGTGTGTTTTAATATTTGTTTAGATCTATTTTTTCATGTAAATTTAGGCGAGTTGCATGGTGATGATGAGGGATAATTTAGGCGAGTTTCCTTTCATAAGATTGTGGTGGTAGGGGATATATTTACGATTACACATGACTAATTTAGGGTTTGTCAAGCCAATACTAGCATTGGACAACTAACCTAAATGATAAATCCATGCTTCTTGGTGTTGGCCCTGAGGGTTTTTATTGCCAGTATCTAAGGCTCAGGGTAAATTAATTTGAAGGTATTTTTATTTTTCATTTTGCATGTTTTTATTTATTGGTTAGTTTTAAAATGTATTTGTTTTGAGTATGAAATTTTATATTTATTACTTGACACTTGTGTTGAAGACCTGAACTGATGTACTTAAAAGGCCTTAAACCCACTGAATCTATTTAGTAGGAATATTTTTTGTCATACTAAATCATGTTCATGAAATGCATTAAGTTTAAGGATTTTTGAGTGAAATGATATTATACAAGTGGTTTATTTGCATCATAATAGGAGTGTGCATCAATATTATGAGAACATGGCATAAAACAACACCTTATAAGAGTGATGCTTCTTATATTCATTTTAAAAGGTCATCATCTAATTTTTCAATAAATACAGGATAATACAAGTCTACTATTTGGGTACTATAATTTATTGTTTTCCTAAGTTAGGTCAATGAACTTCATATTCTTGTTAATTTATTATCATTACATCAATAATATCAATAATGTCAGATGTAGAATCTATTAATGTTTAGGGAAACTACTTTTATATATCCTTCAGCTTTTCTAGCACCATGGGGGTAATTTCTAGTATAATTGGAGCGATTCCTTGTAGATATAGAAAGGGTTATGTATGAACTGAGAGGGTTTAAATTCATCTCAAACAATAACATGTTTTGTATTTTTATATCTATGATTTTTTTTATAATTATGTGTTAGCTAAAAAAGTAGTCCTCTAGATACCTTCTTGGAAGGGATAACTAAGGTTTGAATTTAAATTTTTGAAGTCATTTATTTTATATATCCAATATGTTTTCTATCTAAGATCCAACCCAATAAAAATATTTTTGTATGGAATTAGAGCAAATAAATTAAAGTAACAATTTTTTTGGTAGGAATACCGAATTGGTAGCATGAAATAAGTAAAGATATCAAGGTTAAACTAAAAATAATAGTTAATTTATTTTTGATTTATTACCAAAATTGATACTAATATACCTTTTATTTATTGATTCAAATGTACAAGGCAATGAAATCATCAGTAAGTGGATAGAAATGATATCACACTTGACCCCTAACCATAAGTCACAGTACTTCTTTATAGAATCATAATCCTTCATGACCCGTAACCATAGGTCACAATGCTCCTAGCCCATGTCCCTTCTAACTACTAACCATAAGTCATTCATTGCATTTGTTTCTTGATCCTAACCAAAAAAATCTCTTGTCCTATATTTGAGTCTTCAAATTTTTATAACTAAATATAATAGGTTGTCAAATGCATAAATGACCGATACGGATTTATAGGGAAAGCAACCAAATATAAACTTTAATTGCAAATGTTATTTCTTATTAGAGTTTATTTTGTTTATTAATAAATAAAAACTAATTTCAAAACTTAGAAAAACTAAATAAAATACTAATTAATTTAAAAAACACAAATAATATTTATCTTATATCTTTTACATCTTTTAGGTGGTTTTGTATCTTGACACTTATTAAAATTTAAAGTAAATATAAAACACTTATTTTGATGCATATCGAATTGAACTCAAATTTTTATTAGTACCTTCCCCTCATGTACTATTATTTTCACCAATTCTTATTAATCTAAGTTGACTCTTGGACTAACAATAGGAATCTTAATGAACCTGAAAACTAACAAGACAAATAAAATTACCAATAGGCCAAGATTCTGAACAATAACTTGTATTGATTCATATTGAATGACTTGAAATAATTACAAACCCAAACCATAATTAAATAATACTCAACTCAAAAATTAAATTTTACATGCAAAAAAAAAGCTAAAATCTAAAAAAAATGTCTATATTTAGCAGCCGCTATTTATAGTAAGTTTTGCATGCAAGCGTACATGGCTTTAATTTTTTTTTAAATATCTTAAATTCTCAAATTAGCTTATGGGATGAAATTCAACTGAAGTTGACATCTAGTTCTAAAAATATTCAATTTTTTAAAATAGAAAATTTCATAAAAAAACTATTGAATGTTAATTTTGGACCCTCAAATGATCACATTTAGCCTCCAAAAAATAGCAAAATCAAATCTAAGGGGATAGATCAAAATATTCTAAATGTTAAAATTACCCTATGGGACAAAATTCAACTGAAGTTGAAGTCTTGTTCTAAAAATATACAATTTATAAAAGTAGAAAATTCTTAATAAAATCATTAAACATTAATTTTGGACCCTCAAATGATCATGTTTATCCTCAAGAAAATATCAAAATCAAATATAATGGGATAGAGCACCTTAGGGTAGAATTTAAATTTTTGACATGTTCATTTTGGCATGTAAAAGAGTTCAAACGGAGTTATGGGTCAAAGGTTATGGCCTCCAGAAGGTTCACATATTTTCTCTACATCATTCTCCTCTAGTTGAAAACAACTCAGCTCCTACGAGTTCGCCTGATTATACTACTACTATTTTTATTTTTCAATCTTATTTAGATCCTATTATGTAATCCAATTGTTTTCTTCTTATTCCAATCTGTTCTACTACACCTAATACCTATTATAATTCCCTTGCCTTGTGCTCAGTATCTTCATATCCAAAACATACACTATTTTTTCTTTCTTCTTCTTTGGAACTTGTTGCTCCCAATTTATTTATTTATCTTCATTACCTTCATCATTTTTTCCTAGGAATTCATATAAATATAAAACATTAAATATTGGATATATATAATTTTTTTGTAGTAAACTCACCTCATATGCATTGTCATTGATTTTATTCATAATTTTGCATGGTCTAATTTTCTTGTACTTCAACTTATTGTATGTGCCTTTTGGAAATCTTTCTTTCTTCAAGTACACCATTATAAACTCTCCTTCAAATACCGTTGATCTTCTTTTGACATCTACTGTTGTTTTATATTTCTTGTTTCTTTCTTGTAACTTTTTTCTTACTCCTTAAAACTATTGCATATATTCTACAAATGATTCTACATCATCACTAATTCAATTTACAATTGGTAATTGTACCAAATCTAAAATAACCATAAAATTTCTCCCATAAACAATTTGAAATGGTGACTTACTTGTGGATCTATTCACTGAACTATTATATGCAAGCTCAGCTTGTGGTAAAGCCAAGTCCCATATCATGGGCTTCTCTCTCACTATGCATCTCAACAAATTTCCTAAGTTCATATTCATAACTTTTTTTTATCCATTTTTTGGTGGGTGACATGCACTATTGAATTATAGCTTGGTACCCATATTCTTCCACAAAGTCCTCCAAAAATGATTTATAAATTTTGTGTTCTTATCTAAAGTAATATTTTTTGAAACACCATAAAATCTCACAATATCCATAAAATATAGTTTTTCAACTCTAGTGGCATCAATTATTTTATTACATGTAATGAAATGAACCATTTTAGAAACTATCTATAAAATAACAAAAATTGAATTGTTACTTCTCTGTGTGTTTGGCAATCCCAACACAAAAGCCATACTCAAATCTATCTATAGCCCTTTTGAAACTAGTAATGGGATGTAAAACCTAGTATTTTGTGCATGTCCTTTAGCCACCTGACACATTCTACACTTTAAAACATACTTTGTTACATCTCTCTTCATTTTTGGCCAAAAATACTTTTCCTCTACCAAAGCTATTGTATCTGTCTTACCAAAATGTCTAGCTAAACCACCACTATGTAATTATTTTATTATATTCTCTCATACAGACCCAACTAGAATGCATAATTATTTCCCTTTAAAGAGATAAATTTTTTGCATAAGATACTCATCATGAATATAATTCATCCCACATGTTAATGGATTATCTCACTTCTCAACTACCTTTCTAAAATATGGATTAGTATCATATAATTATTTAATAGCTTCAAATCTAGCTACTTCACTCACCATAGTAGTTAATAACTCTATCATCTTACTCAATGCATTAGCTACCTAATTCTATTTTCTTGGTTTATGATTCAACATAAAATAATACCCCTACAAGAAAGAAACTCTCTTTGCATGCCTACTATTCAACTTATTTTGTGTATTCACATACTTCATAACCTCATGATTTATAAATATAAACTCATCTGGCACCAAGAAATTCCTCTAATGTCTTAATTCTTGTACAATTGCATAAAGTTCAACATCATAAGTAGAGCACTTTATTCTTGCGTCATTCAAATTTTCACTAAAATATGCTATTGGATTTCCTTCTTGACTCAACACAACACCAATTCCCACAAATGAAGCATCACAATAAACCTTAAATACTTTGTTAAAATATAGTAATGCTAAAATTGGCCTTTTTGTAATCTTCTTTTTCAAAAATTCAAAACTTACTATGGTTGCTTGAGTCCATGCAAATTCTTTCCCTCTCATGCAATCTATTATTGGTGGCACAATACTAAATTTCTTAATAAATTTTCTATAAAATGTTGCTAAACAATCAAAACTTCTTACCTCTATAACTTTTTTGGAATAGGCCACTCAACAATCACCTTTATCTTTTCTTCATCTATTTTCACACCATCTACTAAAATTACAAATCCTAAAAATACCAAACTGTTTTGCATAAACATACACTTCTTCAAATTTTCATACAACTTCTCCTTTCTTAAAAAATACATTACCATTCTCAAATTTTTCGAGTGTTCTTCTTTAGTCTTATTGAATATCAAAATATCATCAAAATAAACAACTACAAACTTACCAATATATTCTCGTAGCACTATATTCATCACCCTCATAAATGTGCTAGATGTATTAGATAATTCGAATGGTATCACCATCCACTCATATAACTCATCCCTAGTATTGAATGTAGCTTTCCACTCATCTCCTTCACAAATTCCAATTTGATAATAACCACTCCTTAGATCAATCTTGATAAAATATTTTGCTCCTGTAAGCACATCTATCATATTATCTAAATGAGGTATGGAAAACCAATACTTTATTGTAATTTTATCCATTACTCTACTATTGACACACATTCTCCATCCTCGATCTTTCTTTGGAGTTAGCAAAGTTGGTGTTACACAAGGAATCATACTCTCCCTTATCACTTCCTTTCTTAGTAATTTAGTAACCTATTTATTTAATTCTATATGTTTTGTTGGACTCAACCTATAATATGCTTGATTGGGTAGAGCTAATCCTAGAATAAAATCAATGTGATGTTGTATATCTCTCTTTGGTGATAAAACATATGGTAACTCATTAGGCATAACATCTACATATTCTTTTAACACTCTTAATGCTTCTATTGGTATTGGCACCATTTTTATTTCTTCATTCTTTACTACTAATGCATAACATCCACTTGCTACCTTCATATCTTGGATAAACTCTTTAGTAGAGAGCATGTTTTCTATCTTCTCTTCCTTTTTAAGAGGTAATAAAACTACCTTTGTATAACCTTTCCAAAAAGTATACATGTTATTTACTCCATCATGAATTACTTTCCTATCAAATTACCATAGTCTTCCCAATAACACATGACACGCATCCATCAAAATAACATCACATCATAT
>JARHVA010001241.1:2090000-2105000 GCA_037957365.1 Torreya grandis | reverse complement strand
TCGATAAGAATTTAAAATTGAGTGGATGTCTTTACGTCATTAAACCCTTAGCCTATGTTCATGAGTTTTGAAATATAGTTGGCAATTGATAGATAAAAGACCTCAAATATTTAGGGCTTCCAAATAACACATATATTGAATAGTTATTTTCCAAATGGAAACTTAAATTAGGAATGATACACATGCTCTAAAATATGTGCACTAAATTCATCTTTTGGGTAATGATCACCCATATATTGAGCAAGTGAAAACATACATCTAAGCATTTTTTCATAAATGTCTCACTTATGTTTTGTTTTATCAATAATTTTTCATAGAACAATAAAAAAAATTATACATTACCTAATGTAGATATTCCATAATTTCCTTTTAGTAAGAAAATTTGTTATATTTTGTAATGGACTCATCATGACACCTCATTTTTTTAAATATAAAGTAAATTGCATTGGCTTAAAACATTATGATTTTTCATTTGTGTCTTCTTTAATGCTTCATATACTTTGACATATATTATATTCTAACAACTTTGATTTACATTAAGTCTATGTTAATAACTTTGTATATGTATACAGTAGATTAACAACTTGACAAATATTTGATGGAAAGCTCCTTCTCAAGTATTGCTACTATGAATCATTAACTATATATATCTAGTTGATAGTTTTAGACACATAAAATTGGCCATAACTGGATTTCGATGAGACTTCAAACTGATTCCTACCAACCATTAGAAATTAATCCTAGGAATCATTGAACATACCAAATTTTCTTTTGAATCACTCAGCAAAGTTCATAATCATGTTGAGGCATCTCAAATTGGGGTATCCTATCATATGCAATAATAACCTCTCATTAATTCATCCCTAAGCACCTTTCAACATCACAATATTAAATTTTGCTTATGGACCTATTAAGAGGGGCACATGAACAAAAATAAAATATTGAAAGAGGTAAATGGCTAATCAGAATCAATTAACAAGTTAAACTAAATTAAATGCATATTTGACCTTCCATGTGTAATTAATGAACATATAAAAAAATAAATTCAAAAATATGAATATCTTAGCCTTTCATCATGATATTTGTGAGTTGTCAAGTTCTTTGGAAATATCCTAAAATATATCATTTTATAGATCCATGCCTATTCATTGAAAATCATGATTAATTGACAAATATTAACTCTAATAAAGTTATATTTGACTCTCCTAAGTTAGGTTTGAACATATTCCATATTTAAATTCCACCTTGACTCACCTTGGGTTGGAGTTAGACCCATTTGAAATAAATACAATACCTTGCCTATTAAATTTTAATATATTTTGGTGTAAAATTATCGTGCACAAATGAATTCAAATATGTGATAATAGTGTTATAATGTTAAAATGCCTATCAAGTAAGTTTATAATATAAAAATCTTAAATCCAAGCTACATCAAGCCAACACAATCCATGGTGCTAAGGAGAAAATGAACTACACAACCTCTATTGCCAAATATTTCTTGAGAACAAGTCGAGCAAGCCACTCAATAATGCGTTTGGAGCTCCCAAAAAAGGTAAAGGATTCATTGTCTTTTGAACTTTAGTTGTGATTTCATTTATCTTTTGTTAACTAATTTCACCCCCAAGATCATCTTAAACTTTTTATTTTTTACTTTATTTTTTCTATATTCTATTTTGAGTTATACATAGTTTTACATAGTAACCAGTATTGGTTTAACCTAACCGATATCAATCTCATCCTAACTAGCATCAGTCCCTATCTAGGGCATAACATCGTAGAAAAACTTGGTTTTTTAAGTTTTCTTAAAAGTTACAGGTTGTTATTCTTGGTTTTATTGAATTGCATGCTCTCTATCTATATCATTATTTTGCAAAATCCAGAGGTTTTTTGGATATTTTATACTTATTTAGGTTCACAAAATGTTTTCTAAATCATTTTTTTTCTATGGGTTTGGGTAATTGAGATCAATTTTAAGTTGACCAACATTGGTTAATTTACTTTTTGCATCGCTTTTATTATAATGAGCATTGATCTATATGGATCGACATCGGTCTATGTGTAACAAAAATAGAGAAACTCGAGAACTAAATTGGAAAAATGTTTGAGTCAATCATGAAATTGATTCAATGTAAGCAAAAACACTCTAAAAATTATAGGACCTCAGCTCGAAAACATCATAAATTTGGAAGTGTTTAAGTCTTGAACATTTTTTTGTAGTACCTAAAATAAATTTAGACGTTTTTATGCTTAGTTACTTTGTGAATTTTTTTGAAAGTTTTAAAGTAATGCTAAGGGGCCAAAACAAATTCACTACACATTTCATTTCTGATACATTAAAATAAACTTTAATAACTTAGTTACATGCTTTTGAGAAGAATTATTTTTATCCCTTTTTTGTTTGGTGTTGTTTATTTTTGAGAATAAATTGATGCATGTATGCTCTCCCGCTTCCCCTTTAGGGAACTTGGCTGATCAAAAGTTATCTTATTTGTATTTGTGCCTTGTCCAAAAGCATGAAAATAATTTTTTTAAGGATCTCCCTAAATCTATATGGTTTAGGTGCTCTAAACACAACCTTAAAATCTTTTCACTTTATCATTTATTTTTATGCAACTTGGCTTGTTAGCAAGAGTTTATAGCCTCCTCATGAGTTATTTAGGGGTGATTTTACATAAGGTTTCATCTCTCAGCATCATACTAACCCCACTCTATGGTGGGGTATATAAATTAGGGCACGTATATTATGATTACTAGGGAGCTAGCAGCTAGCCTCTTTAATCATAATGAAAAACCAATTTAGGTCTGGCTAACTAGAGAATTCCATTAAGAAGTATATAGATGGAATAAATATGTAAAGGAATAGAAACTTGTATAATAAGTTAGCCATTATGAACTCAATTGATGTGATACATCTCTATTTTTAACCACACTTGAGACCATCTAGATAACCAAAAAAATAGTTTAAGAATAACCTCACTTATTGCATAAATATTGTGGATGCGGGGCGAGTAGCCGAAAATTACATATCACCATACAATCTCTTGGGAGAAGAGGGGACCCAAAAACCCTACTTTTCATGTGTTTTTATTTTTGTATTAACACTTAAAATCCTCCCAAGAGCATGTATATAGATGAAATTCAATATTACTACACAACCTTGTCAGCTTTAAGATCTAGGATGTTAAATTTAAATTTTTATGTCATTTTATCCTTGATTGCATAGTTTTTGAGTTTAAAAATGTCTATTTTATTTGTTATTTCATGTAAACATAAGTTTTTTGTCCACATCACTCTGTTATTTGAGGAGGCATTACGTTGTCCATTTGACACCGTATTTTTGGCTTAGTCTTTTTGATAAATATGTGTGTGTGTGTGTGTCACTTGGTTGGAAAGGGTAACATTATGATACCCAATAAACTTTAAGTTTTATGCCTTATATTCTTGAAACAAACCATCGATTTCACCAACATCGTTACCCTACTCAAACCATTTCATAGAATTGTTTTATCTTTTGTCCAATTTCTAAATTTTAGACCAAACCACGTGTGCCTTTTGGGTCTTTGTCTAGTACCATTAAGCCATTCACCTTTCTATAAATTATTTACCAATGAATCCTAAATTTCCTTATATGAATTTTTAATTAACCTTGACAAGTTCAAATACAAATATAGATTGATTTCTATTTATGCCTTATGTAATTTGGGCCTAGACATTGATATTTATTTTTTGGGTTGTGTAACTTAGGTTAATTATTTACCCACTTTGAAAACTATTGTTTGTGTCTTAATTTGGGAGAAAATAGTCTATTTCTAGGTGTATTTTTTTTCATGTCTTATGCCAATTTGGTTAAAGTTCATGTTTTAAATCAAGTGCCTAGTCTATGCCAACATGTTTTAAATTTGTTAGATTAAATCATAACCCTTTGTTTGAGCTTATATTTTGAAATCATGTTTATCCAAAAGACTTATAAATCTTTTATTTTCCTAGATTAGACTTATTTGGAACACTTTGAACCTAGAGTTTAGCAATCTAGTTTTAGTTCATCCACTTGACCTTTTTGTGTGAGACATTTAACATTGGACATTTAATGTTAGTTTTTTTTCTACAATGTTTTAGCATAAACCCTTTTTAGAGATACAAATCCATCCCTTTGACTAAGTTAAATTGAGTTCAAACTATTTTTATATTTAGACATTATTTTTTAGAGTTTGTATAACTCTAACACCTTTTATCATGAAACATTCACCATTGATTCAAACATGTTTCCCTATTCTCATAGTGGCATCATGTATAATCCAGGGTATAGTAATGTCATCACAAAAGAAGACTTTGTTCAAGACCCCTATAGAGATGATGTTTTTTGTGAGATAGATCCTTATCGATCTTATAACACATAATCAGGGGAATAAATCCAATATTATTTGTCCCACTATTTGGTCAGCACACCTCCATACTTAGATCAAACATCAAAATACCTAGCTAGTGTACATTTGGTTATAGAATAAGTCCAACAACAATCATACTAAATTAGAATGCCATAAACATATGACCCTTATTTGTTTAATCATCACTTGATTTCAAATAAGGATGAAGTCTTAATTAGAGCCATGGAGGTAGGGGCTAAGTTTCCATTAGACTACCCCATGAAAATTTTCTAAGTTTAGTAAGAGTACCTTACAACATGCCTTATAATCAAAACATTGATCATACCTCTTCTAAAAATCCTAAAATTCTCATTTCAATATCGTATCAAGACCTTCGTATGCTTTTCACCAAAAAATGCCTCATGGAGGACCATTTCATAGATGCAAACAACATATCAAATCTATCTAAACTTCATGCCTAATTTCAATAACATGACCTTGTCAAATACTCCTCTTATTGGAATAGCTCCCTCAATAGGATTCTTAATTTAATTAACAAGCCATAAAAAATAGGGTATAAACCCATTTATTCAAATCACTTTAGTTAGAGACATGTTAAATACCCCAACTATTGAAGAAGTATCTTATACTTCTATGCAAAATAGTGAGCCAAACATAGTGGATAATATGTAAGTGTCATCCAATCCAGATGAAAGTAGTCTAAATGCATAATAATTAGTCCAAAATAAAACATGCCTTTAATTAACACCACAAGTCATTCAAAAATACAAGGGACAAGAGATTATACCTCCAAAATACAAACAACTACCTTTAATCCTCAACTAGTTACTTCTTCAAGCACACAACCATAAGGATTAAGTAGTCAGATAACAAATAGTTTCATGCCTCAATAAAACATGATGAATATTACTCCACCACAATGGGTGATGACTAATGTTCCATAACCATAGGCACAATCCAGCATACCCATGCAGTAGAGGTAAGAAATACTTCCACCTTAATAGGGGGAAACTAATGTTCTTCCTCACTAGGTAGTAACGAACATACCTATTTAGTCACAAACCAACATACCACTACAATCAAAAATTATGTCTAATTAATAACATACAAGAATTGGTGAATGACAAATTCCAAACCTTCAACATGCATCTACTTTCAAAAAAGGATTCATGCAACCAAGAGGTTCTAATATTTCATAAGTACTAATTAGGTAACAATTACTTTTTTTCTTAATGTGCCACAAACTCAATGATAGGGCCTTGGTTCACAAGCTCCCCTTAATCAACAAGGTTAGACTAGTCATTTGTAAGTCCCTAATCAACCTTAATAGGAATAGTACATCACCCCTAGCTATATCCTTCCATCCTAGCCATAATTTCCCCAAAACTAGGCCCATATACTAGATCCTAACCATAATATAGCACACAATACATGCAATTACAATAATCACATCCTAATTTTTGAATGCATAGTCATGGTCAATTCCCTAGCCAAACCAACATTCCACATCAAACTATGCCTCTACTATACCCAGGTCAAATTAATCTACTTTTGACCACCCAACCTCCACCTCAGATCAATATTCTCTCTGATTTCCTAGCACAATAATTACAATAAATGAAGGATGAAATTACCATCATCCAATCCATAAAATAGACCAAAAATTTTAAGTTGGATGATGTGTTTTCCTACCCTTTCAACATGGAGTATTTTCAAATACCATTTCCTATTGTATATGAACCATCGAAGTTAGACAAATACAAACAAAAAGGAGACCCCAAGACCCACTTCATTGAATTCTTTATTGCTTTTCGACCAATAGCCTATACCGAAATATACCTCCTACTATTTAATCTAATTAGTCTATTAGGATAAGCATTGGATTGGTTTCTAAAATTGCCTAAAATTTTAGTTTCTTATTTTGATGATCTTTCTGACAAATTTGTGTAGCACTTCTACAATCTTGAGCATGATATTTTATTGGTAGATTTGATTCAAGTAAAATATAAGTCTAGTGAAATTTTCACAAGTTATCTATAGTGATGGAGAGCACTTACAAGCTAATTTAGCCATAGTTTACCAAATAGGAAAATAGCCGCTATGTTTACTAAAAATTTACACAGTGAGATATCTTACCATCTGAAGATTTAATTTTTACATACTTTTAAGGAAATAATTGATAAATTTTTATTGATCAAAAGGGACCTTATTAATAAAGTGATCATTAAGATGACCTCATCAAATCGAAACCAAAATAATGGCCAAAACTAGAACTAAATCTAAGCATAATTGTCATAACCAGCCCAAGCTAGCAATCATGACAAACCTAATTCATTTAATAGTAATAATAATGTTGTTGTAAATGGAATAAACAATTTATGACAAGTCCAAATGGTACAAACACCATCTACTCAGTGTACACTGCATATGTAAATAACTTCTAGCCAATAACTTCTTCAACAAATACGACAAGTGCAGTAGCCTAAACTAGTGCAAAAAATGCAACAACCTTTTCCTTTGTAAACCCCTCCTCCAAGGAGAACTATGCCTACTCATCATTTATTTAGTGACCCTAGAGAACCCATTGAATTTATCTTTCAAAATCTCACCTCAACTAATATGATTAGCTAGCCTATTCTAAAGCACTATCAAAATGGCATTCCTTATCTATATTGGTACCAACAAAATAAATTCTATGAGTATCATCAGGTTAATGGACATAATTTGCATCATTTTTTTAAAATTAAACATTTAATTTATAATATTATGGACAGTTGGAAGATCACATTAGATAATAGAGCTTCCACATCCAATTATAAATTGGGAATTTATCAAAACCCCTTTCCTCAACATAGCCAATAATAATAGAAATAAACGCTAGCACAACAATAATAACAATATCAATAGTTGAGACAGAACCATCAAAATTAGCATCAATAGAACCAACATCATCGAAATGGACATAACCAAGGCCACAATTATGCCAACAATTAATAGACATACCACGTAGTTGCACATGAATAAAATAAATTTATAGGATATATTAAAGGAGGTCATGTTTCCATAATCTCCATAAATATAAGACCAAGTATTAACAAAACAAGACAATTAGTAATCAATTCCAATTGACCAACCCATGAAGATGATCCTTCCTTGACTTGGTACCACATATCAACATACGAGAAAATAAGGATTACTACCTTTAAACCTCATATTTATAATTCATCATTGGCTCATGACCATGCACAAATGCACTTATAACTAAAACTTATCCTCTCTAGTCCCCCACTACCATAATTTACTAGAAACAATGGCCATGTATCTAATATTGATTGTGAAATCATAACTCAATGATTGAATATTATCATCCCATGCCCACAACTATCTACCACTTAACCCATCTAACCCATTATACTAGATAGGAATAAGCCATTTACTATTATGAAATAAAATATGTTTGATATTATGGAACAATTACAAAAAATGCCTGCAAAAATCTCCATTTTGGATTTGTTGCATATGTCCTCCATCCACAAGAACATCTTAAAAGATTTCATTGGCCAATTCCAAGTTTCAAATGACATATCTCTACATAAAGTCTAATATTTGGTCAGACATCTATCCCCAAGCTATCAATAAAACTTTGACCAAAGTAATATGTCATCTCTTGGTCCTTTACATAATAATCCATTGTACATCAATTTTGTCATAATGTGACACAAAGTGAAATATGTCCTCATAGACAATAGGTCTAAATTGTGTGCCTCTAATTATCATCAAGCTTCTCAGGTACACCATAGCTAATCTCCAACTGAAAATGATCACAATCAAGGCCTATGACAATGAAGAACATGATTCATGAGTCACCATCAACTTTAAAGTTATCATTGGACCCTTGACCCACAATACACTATGCCATGTGTTAGACCTTAAATTATAATACAATATGCTTTTGGGTAGTCCTTAGATACATGAAATTCATGCAATCCCATCAACATTGCACTAATGTATCAAGTTCTCCCATTCAGGTATTGAAGTTACTATCCATGGAGATTTGTTTCCATATGAACATTACAAGTATTTGAAGGCTGAGTACTAAAGCTATAAATACCATTTTCACTTCAATATAGTTCTTAATAAGGATAAATGAAAATAAATACTTGTTGATTCCCTAGAGGGTAATTGTATTGACCTAGATACCCTTGATTCTTTATCCCATAGGTTACCTCCTAAAATGTCTAATCATTATACCATCTTGGCTAAAGGCCTAGGAGAATATTTGACCCATGATACATTTCATATTGTTAAGCTTCCATATAACCCCATGTCCTATGGAAGATCTATAGCCAGACCAGCTTGCATGGAATGGAAAATAAAGGGCAAAGGCAAACTATATAGTCTGGCACCTATTTTTTCATACTGGCCACTGGCTAAGAATAGTACCCACTTGTAGATGATGAATCTTGGTTGTATAATTATAAACTAGCTAAATGTTACCTAAATGGCAAGTATCCAATTTTAAACAAAATCATGTAGAATCATTCCTTTGAAGTACTAGGCCTTGGGCTAAATCAACAATTTTTGCTTGAGCCAATTTTTTCCACTCTATACAAAGTAATATATGGTCTTAGATTTTAAATATTTGGGTTGACCCCATTTACATTAATCATGTTCCAACACCAATGACTAGTGATGACAATGATGGTAGTGAATCAGAGTCTGATCATAGCCCTTTTGATCCCCTGGTCAATACCAATTTGTTTGATACCAATGGCATTTGTACCCTTAGACCAGTTATTCACTACAAATAACTTCTTTTATATTATCCTCAACTTATAGACTAGGACCAACCAGAATCAATAGTGTTGGTTGATGAGTTTTAGAATGATGAGACCTTCTATGATTTTCTAGGCCTAAAAGCTAATGTTCCATCGGGAGAACACAAACAAGGGTTCTCAATCAAGTTGGATCTTGAAGCCTATTTTGGAGAATGGGTGAAGAGTCTTACCCATAAATAATTAAATAAAACATTGACGTCCCAAAGTGAAAATCTCTTTGAGGCACTTTTGGACCAAGGAAATAGTAAAGAAAAAAGCTAGTGTAGTGGTGAAACCCTATTTCAGGCACCATTAGATGAGGGTGTTCAACCTCCTTCAAATATAGCTTAGGAGACCACCAATGATGAACTTGTTTATGGGTCCAAGTTTAGTTTTAAAAAATAGTAGGATTTTGATCAAATCATCAAAGATTTTTTAAGAGTGTTTATCACATGGCCATCCCTACCAGTGGTAGATTTTGATTCTTCATACCTTAGAAAACTTTAAGATTCAGTCCTAACAAAGGAATCTATCATTACAGGCCAATTTAAATATTTACCAACCATTTTGGAAGATGGTTCAAATCTTCTTATGGATGATACTACAAAATTTAACATTGAGACTCCATATGACCCAAAATGAATCAAATTAAGAGTGTCACTCATTGAAGAGGAACATCACATCTTTATAGCCCTTTTGAGTGATTTTTTTTTACATATTTGTTTGGGCCTACTCAAACGTGCTAGGTTTGGACCTGACCTTAGCTGTGCACAACCTTATGGTACATCTTGATCCCAAATCCCAAACTTGTAAAATAAAAATTGTGTAAGATGAGTCCTTGTATTATTGTATTAGTGAAGAAAGAGTTGTAAAAACTCTTGGAATTACCATGTATTTGATTGAACGACTACTTAGAGTGGATCTCAAATGTTGTACTAGTCAATAAGAAGCTAGAAGGAATTTAAATATGCACTGATTTCAAAGACATAAATAAGGACTTCCTAGAAGATGACTTCCTCTACCAAATATTGACATGATAGTCAACTCCATAGTAGGTTATGAAATGCTATCTCTAATGGATGTATTTTTAGGGTATAATCATATCTATATTGTGCTAGAAGACAACATAAAATAACATTCACCACATTGTGGGGAATGTTTTATTATTAGGTCATGCCATTTGGTCTCAATAATGTTGGGGCCACAAACCAAAGATCCATGACCATAATATTTCATGATATGATGCATGGCATTATTGAAGACTACATCGATAACATCCTAGGTAATCAAAGACCAGGGCCGCGCATCCAGTAGAACTATGAAGGATATTTGAAAGAAAACATGAATATCAAATTAGGCTCAATCTTAAGAAGTATATTTTTTAGATTTACTTCAAGAAAATTCATTGGCTTCATTGTGTCTCACTAAGGCTTTGAAGTTGATCCAATCAAAGTACAAGCAATAACTCAAATGCCACCAACAACCAATTTGAAGTAGATCTATAGTTTGCAAGGTAATATTTAGTTTATCAGACACTTCATATCTCAATTGGCCAACAAGCTCCATCCTTTTACACATTTGTTAAATAAGGATGTCACATTCATTGCTATGATGAATACGAAAAAACTTTACAAAAACTAAATGACTATCTAGTAAATTTGCCTATTTTATTACCACCAGTCCCAAGAAATCCATTCTTACTATATCTATGTATCATAGATAAATCCCTTGGGTAACTTAGACATTAACATTATAATAATGGAAAGGATCATGTTGTGTAATATCTAAGTTATACACTGGTCATGTATGAGAATAATTATATTCCCCTTAAAAAAGCTTGTTTAGCTATGGTCTTTATAGCTCAGAAACTATGACATTACATGTTAAAAAACAACACCATAGTTATTTCTAAAGTATATACACTCAAGTATATTCTATCCAAGACAAATTTACAAGGTCACATGGGCAAATAGATCAACCTTCATATCAAGTTTGAGATAGATTATGTTAACAAAAAATCTATCAAGGAATAGGTTCTTACATATCAAGTTAATAAAACACCCCTTATAGATACATAACCTCTAACATTCCAATTTTTAGATGAATCCTTTATGAACATCATTAAGACACCTCTTGAGGAGTAACACTCTAATCTATATTTTGATTGACCATTCATAGCACATTGATCGGGAGCAAGCATTTTATTTATTACACTATAGGGGGATCTTATCCCTAAATCATTCTGAATCAACTTTATTTATACCAACAACATAGACCAATATTAATCACTCTTTACAAGGATTTGATAGGAATTACAATGGAATATCCAACATTTTAAGCTTTATGGTGATTCTTAGTTAATCATCAATTAGGTTACAAACCATTTTTAGACCAATGATGACAAGACGGTACCATACAAGGCCATCATTGAAACTCTCAAATAGTAGATTATCGATATCCAGTTTGAACATATACCAAGGGCCAATAGTAGATTTTATCGACACCACTAGATCTTCGATTTGTCATACAAACACTAGAAAAGAATACTAGATCCTTGTTAAAAATCTAGTAGTGTCAACTCATGAACCTTCAAACATTACAATGATCTATGATATTTTTGGTCCTAACTCTATATGGTATTCAAAAATTTCTGCCTATATTTATGAACACATTATGCCACTATACCAATCCCATAAACAATTCATGTCCTTTATGCACCATCTCACATGTTATACCTTACTCAGACAAACCCTATACTGCCATTGTTTTAATGGAAATTTGCTTCATTGTTTGACTTTGGTAAAATCAGCATTAGCATTATGGGAAGTCCATGAAGGAGTATTTTTATCCCACACAAGTTAGTCCATCCTATTCAAAAATATCTTGTGTATTGGCTACTATTAGCCAATGATGGATGTAGATGTAATTTCATATGTTAAAAAGTGTGATAAATGTAAAAGGCTTGCCAATCTAATTCATGCCCTTGCCAAGACTCTAAAACCAATGTTTACACCATAGTCATTTTCTATATGGGACCTTAATCTCATTGGGAAGATAAATCCCACCTCATCTAATGGTCATAAACATATGTTTACCACCACTTAATACTTCACTAAGTGGGTTAAAGCTATAGCCCTCACTTATGTTACTAGAAAGAAAATTTCCAAATTCATTTTGAACCATCTCAATTATTTTTATGGTATCCATTTCAACATTATATTTGATAATGGCAGGTCATTCAAAAATAGTGATGTCAAATTGTTATATGTTGAGTATAAAATTAGTTAACATCATTCCATAGCATATTACCTAAAAGGTAATAGCCAGGCAAAAGCATTTAATAAAACTATTGTTAACATCCTTAAAAATATTGTTAATGATGTCACTATAATTCGTAGCTCCAAATATCTTGCACCCTCTGGGCATATGATACCAATCATTGTAATCCAATACGAGCCACTTTGTATTCACTTATTTATGGAACTAAGGCCATTATTCCCATTGAGGTTGAGTTACCTTCTTTGTGCATGTCTTTGAAGCATGTCATGGATGATGAAGACTATCTAGTTGATCATTTATAAAACATAGAGTTACTTGATGAGAAATACATGGCCACAATTAACAATATTCAAGTAACCAAAAATACCTCTGTGGCCACTATAATCAGTGTATTAAACATAGAGAACTTAAGATTGGTGATATTAATCTTATAGAAAACTAATAAAACACCATGGCCAAGAAAAAACATAAAGGATAGTTAAAACCTAACTAGATATACCCTTAAATCATTGTTGTGAACTATGGCACTAGAGCATATAGGCTTTCTACACTCGACGAGGATGAAATTGATGAACTGATGAACATTATACACCTCAAGCATTAATTTTCTTAAGAGACCTAGTGTATTATCTATGAGACCTATTTCCATTATACCATAATATCAGCATTCATATTTGTACCATACCATTCTACCATGCCTTTTATATCAACTGAGTTATTTACACCCTCCCTACCCAACCCATTGACCTTGGTTCCATTTCATTAGTTCCACAACTAATTTTAGGATGAAAATTCAGATCATGTTTTGACATTTCTTTTAGTAATCCTATTATGTACCAAGTGTTCCTAACTATAATCACCTTTGGGTAAATTAGTGTTTCACCATCGTGCTACTAATTATAACCACTTATGGGAAAATTAGTATCATTGAACTATGTCATTATTTCCTAATTATAACCTCCTATGGGAAAATTAGGGGAAATAATTATTTATTATGCCTTGAAGTATGACTCTTACATGCCTATGTCATACTGATCCATTTGCCTATTTTGCCTTTCTTTTGAATTTACTTCTACACTAGTCAGATTCACTCACTATAAGAAAAAACTACAATTACTTAAGGTTCTATCTTAGGACTATGTAGGTCATGCTTGATTCACTTTAAGGTTAGTTCCATCCCTTCTTGCCATATGCTCTCACTATTTTGTGAGCAAACTAAGCCTATGTTTTCACAATTTTTGATTGGTATTGTGTTAATCTCTAATTAGTTTAGATACCTCAAAATTTTAAATTCATTCATAAATTTTAAAATCCAAAAACATTTATACTGACTAAGCCTAGCTAGTCATCCTCAATCTACCTTACTACGGCAAACCTATTGTTAGGATGTTTTTTGTTGCTTTTAATTTCAATCTTTTAGTGTGTTTTATTTGTTTTATTTTTTGGTTATATGTTTGATTTTATTTATTTTCCTCAAATCAATCTATATGTGTTAATTGGGTGATTCCATGTGCATTATTATTGATTCCATCCATATTCATACATCAACATTATATCACGATTTTTATCATTGGTTCCTTATTTTCAATTGTTTATTATATTGAGAGTCAATCTTTACATCTATTTTGGAATTTTTTTTATGGTGTTCTATCATGAGGCATACCTTTATGTGCTATAGTAAACATCATTTCAGGAAGTCTTACAAACAATGGATCCATATAAGTTTTTCCTTTGTAACCTTGTAAAATCCTCCCACCCTCCTTGATCGAATCAATCAATTGACCATTATTATTGTATCAATGCTAAAAAATATGAGCATATCCACATTGGTAGGTACAACCAAATCATTTATATTTATCAAATCTTATTCTTATATTTATATCTTTCATCACTTTTTACATCCTCATATTCCTGGTTGTTTGTGGCATTTTCAGTCATTAAACCATTGCATCTACATTGGTGCCCACTCATCTTTAATCTATATGAGAGATTATATGCTTGCATTATTATTGCCAATCTGCCTTACTAGGGCATAGTTAAACATCATTTTTTAAATCTTGGTCATCTTAATGATTTAAATTGCATGTGGACAAATCATTATTTCAACTCATCAGCCCTAACTAGGGCATATGCATGTGCCACTAATTATAACCACCTATGGGTAAATTAGTATCTCAACCTTTGTTACTGATTATAACCATATTTGGATAAATCAATAGCTTTAAATCAATGCATGCAATCATTTTCTCAATTTGATTAATCTCACCCATGGGTTAATTTCATTCTTCTTCTTACTTATTTTTGAGGGATCATCTATCAATCATATGTGTCAGCCACTCCTTCGAGGGGGCATCATTATAGGATTATAAAACATTATTTGGATATTTTTATTCAATAATTATCTTCTTTTTGGTCTATTTCATTATTTGATAAGATATTACTATGCCTATATCTTGCAACATCTTCCCAAATAGGGGCAAATTGTAGACACATAAAACTAGCTAGAACTGGCTTTTGAT
>JARHVA010001241.1:2042500-2085000 GCA_037957365.1 Torreya grandis | reverse complement strand
AATCATATGAAAGCTTTATAAATCCATCTAAAATTAGTCTGTGTTATTTTATAAGATATTGCATACTAATCAACCAAAAAAATCAGCATGAGTCTCTATATAGACTGAGCCTAAGTGCAATTATAGTAGGATTACTGAGAAAATATTCCTTTCAGCTTAATTTGGTGACCCATGTCAGTAGGATCAATCAATCAAAATTATTATTATTAATTAAAACTTAGCATTGAAGCCAAAGCTTCCATAATAATATCATGCATAATGAAATGAAAAACAAAACATAAAAATTATAAAAATGTTGCAATAATATAGTTTTTATTGTTTTGATAAGTTACAATAGTATATTTAAAACATCAATAAAGTAAAGGGTTTAATAATTGACCATAATTTTAAAAGATAAGCATTGGATTTTCTTTAAATTCTACATAATATTACATAAAATTTATGAAGAAAAAAAAACTATTCTATTCAATTTTAAAAAAATAATCCCACTCGGTCGACAAAAAAATTATTCTCTAATCTTTATGTTAAAAACATAAAATTCTTTTTTTTCTATGCTTTCATTTTCTTTTAATAACGAGTTATTTAGGGTTTTGAATTGAGCATAGTATAAAATATAAATGTAAGAATTGTTGAGAAAGATGAAAGACTTTGAAGAGTATGGTTTTTTTTAACATCTCTTAGAGCCAATCGAACTAATTCCATGATATGATTTTTTTATGGGAACATCACTCAGACGTAGTCCAACTATTTCTATAAATTGATTTTTTTTTCTAGGAAATATAAGGTGAGCACCTCTCATGGTGAAGGTAGGTCACCCATCTTGCTAAAGACACTTGTTGCAAAGGATAAAAGTGACACTTAAATTTAATGTCTGCTAGGTGTTAGTGATGATTATTTAATGCAAATATAGGCTTACCAATGTGTTTTTTTGTTTAAATTAGTTTGTGTACTTTTATTTTAAATTGTGGAACCAATTTCTAGCATTGGGAGCCTGTTTAACTAATAAGTGCACCAATATTGACAGCCATCCCAATAATCTAGAACTATGTTTTATCCAAGCATGCCCATTGTAACAAAAATGACTAAGTTTACATCTGGCAATGGAATATGTGTTTAATATTATATTTCTCAAGAATGCCCTAAAACAATTCTCTATCATGGCACAAGAGGATAATATATGGGAAACTAATTTATTATAAAAAAATTTCAATATTTAAAGACGGGATAAAGCAAATTTTGATGCATAAAAAAATCCTTGTGTTTTGATTATATTTAAATAAAGTACTTTTTACATAACAATTTTGATTATTTTGAGATGTGAGATAAACTTTTGAATTCTAATTTATATTTCCTTATTTCACTAATTAATTATAAATCCTATATTTCTCTTAAAATAGTGATAAGGAAAAAACTTGCTACTATTATATAAATATGATATTATAACATCAATATGTAATTAAAGCTTAAAAGAGAAAAATATAAATAAGAGACTATGAATAGAGAAAATGGTAAAAAAAAAAGTGTCTAAATTATTAGTGAGGCTATGATAAATATGTTGTCTAATATAAATGAAGAAGATGCAAATATCACCTAGATTTAATTTCCAACTATAAAATTTATATAGCGTCCTGTTTTATCTAGAACAACTAATCAATGATAACTTATGGCATGGTTCTATCATAATAGACAATAATGTCAAAGAATAATCTATAACAATAGTGGTTGTAGGCAACTAAAATAAATAACTAGGAATTAAACAACAAAATATTATTTAAATTTATATAGTTATCATAATGGGTATATGTATTTTTATTTATTGAAAATGAATGTGAAAAAACCTTATAATCAATTAGAGTAACAAATAAATCTTGCATTCTCCTCTCAAACTATTAGCATGCCAATATAACAAAATAAATACTGATACTATTTTATCTACAAACCACAATATGTAGAAACAAAACAACAAATATATGGAGAAAATATATTGTATAATGTAATGAACAAAAATATAAGAAAAATTTAAGACTAATAGTTAAAAAGACAAGTTTCATTTTCAGTACTCATCACAAATAACCACTTTTTTACTAGAACTACCCATATTAATATTGTTCACTTGATCACCCAAAAAAAATATAACTAATAATTATTCCACTTCTTCCAACTTATTTATGATTATACATTTAACTTTAAACATTTAAAAAAGAAAAGGAAAAGTCAATTAATTTTATAAATTCTCTAAAAGTATAATGATTCATGAGAAAATCTAAAGTAGCGTGCTATATTGATGCATCATATGGTTTCCAAATGAAATGAATTTGTTATGAAGGGATGTCAATAATCTACCAAGGATATTTTGGAAAGTGTTCCATCACCCCAGGTCGAACACTGCCCATCAGATGTATCATAATCTGCTAAAGGTCAACAATATTTTGTCATTTTTTAAAGCCTAATGCCATTCAAATGCATCATATATAGTACCCAAACACCCTCATTTTTTAATGAATAAAGGTATAAATTTTATGAAACTATCATAGTAAGTATAACTAAACTATTAATATTTTTCACTTGATAACCCAAAAAAAATATAACTAATAACTATTCCACTTCTTCAAACTTATTTATGATTAGACATTTAACTTTAAACTTTTTTTTATAAAAAAAGTCAATTAATTTTATAATTTCTCTAAAAGTATAATGATTTATGAGAAAATCTAAAGTAGTGTGCTATATTGATGCATCATATGGTTGCCAAATGAAATGAATTTGTTATTATCATAATCTGCTAAAGTTCAACAATATTTTGTCATTTTTAAAAGCCTAATGCCATTCAAATGCATCATATATAGTACCCAAACACAATCATTTTTTAATGAATAAAGGTATAAATTTTATGAAACTATCATAGTAAGTATAATTAATTGAAATGATGTTTTTCTAGATTTATTTTATTTTATGTAATCATGTGAGCCGTGATAGCCATTAGTTCTTGAAACCATATCCTATCGTTTGTTCAAGTCACATTGAATTTATGAATGCAAAATTTTGGACACTAAATTTTCCATTCCATTTACTTCTTCACAGGCTCTATGGTCGAATTAGGTCACTTGTTATGGTCTCGTTTCCTTCTATTTTTCATAGTGTACTTGTGTATTACAAACTTTCCAATCACTATGACCTTCTATTCCATTATGTATCCTTCTTTGCAAGGTGTTTATCTACAATGGTTTCCATTTTACTGATATTTTATTGTTCATTTATCATAATCTTATTTAGTGGCCTTCACTTTATTTTACTTACCGTTGAGAATTTTTCCACCACAACTTTGACTATGTGACCTATTGCTACCTCAATAACAATTTACATTTATCATTCAAATGATGAGCAATGTGTCTATTTATAATTATGTGGCCCTTATTTCATTGTCACATACATATCTTAATGGTCATTAATTATCATTATATTAATTCTATGGTTATGAAACTAATAGTACACACTAAACATAATATTTTTATTGTATTAATGCCACCATGGCATAAGGTGCCAAGTGTTCATATGGATAATATGCCATTTAAATATATGCACATAAAGTGTGTTCCATCATTAATCTCATTATTAGGGTGTATTTATCATTAAGGCTATCCTTAGATATAGCACTTACTTTCAATATGTCGACTCAGATATCACTCCATTAGACAATATGTAAATGTTTATCAACTCATATTATCATCAATATATAAATAAGTTTAGAATCAATTTCTAAACCCATGTTCCTTATACAAAATCCAAAAAGGTCATAGTACCTATATGATATGAAGAGATATAAATAAAATTATAATAATCAAATTCTTATAATGTTGTAACTAGAAGCATATATCTCTTTTCGTATTCATGATATAATATGAAATAATCAAAAGATATATGAAATGAAGCATGATCTCAATCATATTACATATATTAATTAATGGGACCAAACTTTATTAATACATAAACATAGACCTAAGCCATGATAAATCTAAGTAGGGTATTACATGTTTAATTATACACACGAGGCATCTTGCTCCTAAATGTATCTATAAGACTCATGAAGTCTTTGAAAAAATATATGTCTAACTCCCATGTGACCCTAAAAAAATTACAAGTATATGGACATTCCAAGACTTAAATTATCAATTCGTAAGTTTATTTATGTCAAAACATTAAAATAAATCTTACAATTTAGTCAAAAATACACTCTTTTACTCATTTCACTCAAAAGGCCAACACACATTACTAGTTAAGATTGAACACATCATATTTTATATAAATATTTGAACAAATTTGAAGCTAAATTATTGTGGAACAAAAGAAAAAAATTATAATAAAAATTATTATATTTAATTATTTAATTTAGCTAGATGAAATATGGTGCTAACTTTAATCCTAATGTAAATTAACACTACATATATGTCTTGATGAATTTGAATATAGATCCCATGATTCTAACTTAATGGATTACATTCACAATAATGTAAACACCCCTTTCAATAAAAACAAATTATTATTTCAATACAACAAAACAATGAGCTGCTAATAAAGGCTCATCTCCTAGGCCATACCAACACAAAATGAAATTATGCTTAGAACCTCATAGATTAGTTTATGACATTGTAACCACCCATATCAATACAAAATATCCATTTTCATATAATAGGGCAATGTGATACTAATAAATGCTCATCTTTTAGTTTTCCATACATAGATACAGATCCAATCATGAAGTCTCCATTTGGTCATGATTCACAAAGCCTCCATGTCAAAATGGTAAATTGGAATAGTCAAATATCAAGGCCTTGAAAGAGTATACCTAGCAAATTTTCTCATTTATATTTTCACTCTTCAAATATTATTCATATATAGAAAGATATTCATATTGATAAGTAATACATTTTAAATATTTTTAAATATAAAATTTCAAATATAAATTGTCTTTACGTTTAAAAAAATAAATTATTGTATGTATGTACGTACATACATACATACATGCATACATACATACATAATTATGATTAGATGATCAATACTACTTTTATTTTGATAAATAATACATTTTTAATATTTTTAGTTATAAAATTTAAAATATGAATTTATTTTACATATGAAACATAAATTATAGTATATATGTACTATAAATATAAGTACTAATAATTTCTTTAATCATAAATTTTTAAAATACTAAATATATTATCATATATTATATATGTCAATATGATACAATCATTCTTACATTTCATTAATATGTTTACATATCAAATACTAACTTTATTTTAAATATTAATGATATTTTCAAATTAATTAAAATGATTTGATATAATTCAGTAACTAAAAATGTGTAGTCATAACAAATAGGTTTGAAGTTCATGTCGAATGTCATATCAAGTCACAAGGACCTTTTATTTGTTCAATGCATAATGTTGTATTGAGTTATTAAAATATAAACTATATGTTTCAATAATTATCATAATTTTAACCCCTTGGTAAGAGTAGAATGTGGACGTAAATGTATTCCCTTAAAAAAATGTGTAACAAAGGAATGTTACTCCATATGAAAGTAAAATAATAAGGTTTGAGCTTCCATTGTTTCCCCCTTAAATGTAATCCTAACTCAAATTTTCAACAATCCTAATACCTAAAACCTATCCGATAATAATGCCAAATATATAGCTGAATACAATTAATCTAACAATTCGAGGACATACGTTTTGACTATGGGTGTGTGTTATTTATGAATCATTATGGTTATTTATTAATTGAGTGATTAAATTATAATCTACTTTTGTATAATTGAATGATTAAATTATAATATATTTTTATATATAGACAATGGAAAATAGATATTTAATGAATTATAAATTAGATAAAATAAAATTATAATAAAAGTTATGAAATATAAATTAAAATTTAATAAGTGTTAGAATTAATCTTGTAATCTTTTTAAACAAATAAATCTTTAAAAAATTTAAAAGTAGGAAAGTAATTGAATTCTAAAAGTAATTAAATAGTGAGTTACTTGAAATGAATTCTGGAAATATAAATAAAGGGAAAAACTAATATAAACTACTTTGATGGATGGAAATTGCTTAAATTTGGTCTTCTTAAACACATCCCTTTTTAGTTGTATGCATGTATGAGTTCCTTAGTTAAGACGAATTATTACAAATGAAATGAAATTATTATTATTATTATAAATTGATTACATAGAAATAATAGAAGCAAAGGAGTTGTTATAATTGGTTAGGGTTATTTTGAGATGTGGGATTAAATTACTAAATGATAATTTATACTTCACTAATTAATTATAAAGCCTGCATCTTTTATTTGAAATATTGAGAAGGAAAGTAATTGTTACTATTATATGAATATGTTGTTATAACAAGAATTTGCAACTAATGTTTGAAATAGAAAAACATAAACAAATAGAATCTAAATAGAGAAAATGATTAGAATACATTTAACTTGTAAGTGGGGTTGTTATGCAAATTCATTCCAATGGAAATGAAGAAATTGAAAAAAACATTTAAAATTAACTTAAAAATAATAGAAAATCCCTATCTTCCTATTTTACATGCAACAACTAACCAACAACTCATTTTGGCATGGTTCCAACATAATCGACAACAATGTCAAAGATTAGTATTCAACAAAAATATAAGTAGCTACAATAGTGGCTATGAAAAAGTATAATAAAATTATTACGGATTGAATATCAATAATTATTGAAGTTGACATAGTTAGAATAGTGTCTATATTCAATATTATTTCTTGGATATGAATGTGATAAAACATTGTAAAAATTCAAAGCAATTAGTAAATTTTGTAGTCTCATCTTGAAATATTAGCATGCCCATATAAAAAATAAATAATCATACTCATTTATCTAGAAACAATAATATTTAGACCCCAAAAAACAAATATAGCATATATTATTATGAACAAAAATATAAGTAATATTTTAAAGATAATGGTTGGTAAGATGAGTTCTAGTTTTAATCCTCATTACACATTACCACTTTTCTATCAAAACTTTTTATATTAATAATTTTCACCTGACCAAAAAAAAAATTATAATACAAACATCGTCCACTTCTTCCAAAATATTAATAATTATATATTTAACTTTAAAATTTAAAAATAAAGAAAGAATAACTTATTTTATAAACAACAAGAAATTATTTCTTAAGACAGCTATAGCCACATGACATGAATTTTTTTGAAGGAAAGTCTTGAGTCTACCAAGGATATTTCCAAAGCTATGCCACCACCACTGGTCAAACAATGTTCATCAAGAAGATCGTGGAAGATTTTCCAATGGTCCATAATATTTTATAACTTTTTCAAAACACTGGACATCATATATAGTATCCACATGACCTGAGCTTTTAATAGTGAAGGTATGAATTTTAGTAAAGTCTCATGAAGGTATAATTATGGGAAATGATGTATTTTTTAATAAATGTTAGTCTATGTAAACATGTGAGCCATGGTAATGATTAATTATTGGAACCACATATAGTCATTTGGTCAAGTTACATGAATTAAGGAATGTGGAATCCTTCTTGTTCTGAATTAAATATTTATTGTGGCCAATTATTTTTCTACTCCATTTAATTCTTGACAGGTTATTTAATTAACTTTTGTCACTTGTTGAAATTTCTTTTCATTTTGTTTTTCCAGAGTTTACTTGCATATTACAAACTTTTTAACCACTCTAACCTTATATTCCATTGGGGTTCTTTCATTGCAAAGTGTTCATCTGCCATGGTTTCCATTTTACTTATGGATTATTTTTTGTTTATCATAATTGTATTATGTACAGTGGCTTCCACTATATGCCTTATTGATATTTAAATTATAACTCAAATTTATCATTTAAATAATTATCACATAGTCAATTTATAATTATGTGGCCTTTATTCTCTTCTTATAATTATATATTTAATGGTCATGAAGTATCTCTATATTAACCTGTGGTCACAAGAATAACAATCCACACTAAACATGTAATGCTCTCATTATATTAATTTACCAGTGGAATAAGGTGTCAGTTGTTCATATGAGCAATATGACATCTAACCATATTTGTATGAGGTGAGTAACATTACCAATACCACCATTAAGGTCTATTTCTCACTACATGGTTATCCTTTGTTAGAGCTCCTGCGTTTGCCACATCAACTAAGATACCACCCTGATGGCTAATATCCAAACCCTTACCAGCTTATCTCATCATGGTCATCTCACTAAAGACTTATATAAGTAAAAACATTAAAAGAAAGTTTAAAATTACATCAAAAATAATCTATTTTTCTCATTTCACTCAAAAGGCCAACACACAAGCACATTACTAGTTAAAGGTTAACACATTAGATTTATTAGACATATTTGTGCAAATGTTAAGCTAAATTATTATGGGTTGAAAAAAAATTCTAATGAAACTTAATATATTTTACGATTTATTTTAACTTGTTTAGTTTTAGTGCTAACCCTAATCCTAGAGTAAATCAACATGAGTTATGTGTCCTGACAAGTCCAAGTATGGATACCATTCTTCTATCTTCATAGATTCGATGCATGATATTCCAAAAACCCATATGAATACAAAGAACTCATTTCAATACACCAATGTAGTTGGATACTAATAAAATCTCATCTCCAAAACCACACCAACATAAAATGTAATCATTCTCAAAATCTCATAGATTATTTCATGACATTAGAACCACCAATATCAATACAAAATTACCATTTCAATATAATAGGGAAATGGTATACTAGCAAAGGCTCATTTCATAGTTTTCTATGCTTATATACATAACCCTTGTCTACAAACCACATATATTTGTAACTCTTTACATTCTATGGACCCATACTAATATAATAAGGTAAGAAGCTCAAAATCTAGGCAAATAATATATACATGTTGATAATTTTTAAATGTAGATAATTAAAAATACTTAAAATTAATAAAGTATATATATATATATATATATATATATATATATATATATATATGACCAATATTAAATTTATTTGGATAAAGAATGTATTTTTAAAGTTTTTTCAATGTGAAATTTCAAATATAAATTTATTTTACATTTCAAAACATAAATTGTAGTACATAGCATAAGTGTCAATATTATATTGATTGTAAGGATTGAAATATTAATAAAAAGTTATTAAAATGTTGTAGTAAAAGGAAATTTCATCAGAATGCTACAATTTTAGTGGAAGTGGAGGGTGATTAAACGAGGGTTATAACACATGGGAAGAGGTTGGAAATAGCATGCCAAACTAAGTTATGGTGCTACTTGGAAATGAAAAAAGTGAAAAGATAGAACATTGAATAAAAAGAAGTAGAGACATCAAAGAAATAGGTTAAAAAAATAGTACATATAGTAAGTCTTTTGTCCATCCTCATTTAAAGGGATCAATATAATATTGTCTCTATGATGATATTATATTTGGTTTCTTACTGTATTGATGGTCATCTGACAATCATAGGCCCACTTTTTGCAAATTAGCATAGGATAGTGTGTCTCATCCATCTCAATATCTATGACTTCAAAGTCACCATGCAGGTTGAGCTCTATGACTTTGATCTCCACATCTTTCAATCGACCAATTGGTTCAATGCACCCATAATATACAAGACTCAGTGTAATTAGGTTGTAACTTAACGCAGGTTGGCCAATAGTGACCCGCGTTGATTGAGGGATCATATTGATAGTGCTGACAAAATCAGACACTGTGTTCGTTACCTCATACCCTGTTATTTCAATGTCCATTCTTGAATCAATATACCATTACTTTTTGGTTTTGACATGCCATATCATTTGATCTGCTCATTGTTAACATTTTTGTACCCACTCTATTAGATTATGAAACAAATTGTTGATGTTTTATGAGACGTCCTCATCCTAAACTGTACTAAGGAGCTTTATCAAGTCTGTCAAGGTAGTGAAAACACCATCTTATTGCATGATGTCTATTATCTACCCATATATTTGTGCATATATGGATACAACATCATCTTTAATGGTCTCTTGTTGCTAAATCATTTTTAGAATCTGCATTGCTTCACACATTAACCCTTTCTTTGTGATGGCTTCTGGATACTTGTCTGGCTATGCTTCCCTGACCCTGTGGTCTTGTGGCAATTCAAAAGGGGGTAATCCATGATTTTCATGTTGTTGCTGAGTGATGGCTTATAAGAACGCACCCTCTTGGGTTTGTGCGGTTACCATATTTATGTTTCTTATAACCTTGTCCTCTCGCTTCTTTTCCAACACTGGACAATCTTATGTATCATGTTATTTATAAAAACTACAATAGGCATAGTAAGATTGGCATTATAGATTCATCAAGAAATTTCTTTGTACATGGTTGAACTTGTTGCACAAATAGCATTAAATTGGAGATCATGGTCCATTTCCTCTTCCTCCTTACTTTCCTCCTCATTAACCTCCCCTAGTTCCTCCACAATATCCTCCTCTATTCATTTGGAAACCCCAGTTACTAAAATATTCAATATTTGATGGGAGGGGGACTTGGAATTGGAAAGTTTTATATGAATCGGTGAAGGGAAAAAGACCTAACCAAACACAAAATTAAAATAACGAAATGTTTTGAATAAACCAACATGCGAGAATAAAGATAAAATAATCTTTTTATATAATATTTTCATTTTACAAAGTTTTTAAAACAAGATAGTAAGTTTTTTATGTTTATTTTTGAATTATATTTCCCTTTTACATGTATGATGTGGGCATCCCTTGCTACCTGAGAATTAAACCTACCACCTTTCCTTATCTACATGTCTGATTACAAATTTCATAATTTAAATAAATAAGATATAAATTGATCAAATTAAACTAACAATAAACTATTGCCTAAGCTTTAGATTTTTTTATACCATATTTCTGAGTCATTTTTTATGCCTTTCATTTTAGTAAAAGTATCTACAATTTCATAAATAAATAGATTACATTTAAATCTATGAAATTAAACTAAAAATAAATAATTTTTTAAAATTTAAGTCTTTGATACTTCATTTTTTAGGCAATATATAATATTATACATAATTTTGTTGCTTTGATTTAAAGATTTAGAAATCAAATTATGTTTACTATATTATGATATTATAATTGTGTTGATCATTCCATTTTATCCATTTTTACTTCAATAAAAATCTGAAATCAATAACATTTAAGTGAAAGACAAAATCATACCCATATTTCTAAGGATCTATGTAGTGTACATCCATACCTCACACATCCCTCACCTAAGTAACATTGATCTTTAAAATATCTCAAAATATTTATTTTAACTCCATAAACCTCCAAGTATATGTATGAACTCCTCATTTTCCATTATTCTCATTCTTCATGATAATATTTATTCCAACCCAATAAAATACTATTTTACCACACATTGGACTTTTAGAGAGCTTTAAAAATAAAAATATTGCCATTTCATAGATTTTCCAATGCCATTCAACAACTATAAACTGCACTAAGTATGACATTTATCCTATTAATCCATACTACATGGATGCCACATATCGATCAACATCCCACAAAATAAAAAAGGTTGCCACATTTACTGATTTTCTTAAGCTATTTTTTTTTTGGGATAATCAGCAAACAACTCTTCTTCCAGCGAAACCCCTAGCACTAAAAAATTATCTATTCCATGCTCCTATACATGCAAAGTTTGTAAAATGGCAATAGAAGCATCGAGGAGAAGTATGAGCACGAGATGGAGGACGAAATTCTTCTGCACTCTTCTTCCTCATCTGTGAGTTCATTTCCTTGACAAAATTCTCTAAAGGTTACCAGATTTATTCACATAGATGCTTCTATTTGATTTTTGGAGTGCGGTTGAGGTTCGAACCTACTATTTTTTTGTCAATTGTGTAAGATCGTAGGTCACCTATTTAGGTTTTCTGCTATCGGGAACCATTCAATGAAAGAGCATATCAACAGCCCACAACAACTTCCATGAACGCATGCTTACTCAAACCCCTTTCCTCTTGATATTTTAATAGAGATTTCTTATTTGTATGCCAAATGCCTACTGACAACATCATTGATGAGGAATGGATTTCAATTTAATAACAACTTTTCAGGAACAACTTCAAGACAATTAGCAGTTGGGGCGTCAACGTACACATCGCCAATGGGCCCTACATAATTGTCCAATATGTGACCAACGTTATCATTCATGGAATCCACATTCATGACTATAATCATGTTGGCAATGCCATGAGGAGAGACTTTCCCACGCACTATGGGTGGGGAACCACTTTTGATGGTGATGGGGTCTCTATTTTTGGCGGAAGTCACATTTGGGTGGACCATTGCTCACTGCCGAGATGCACCGATGACCTAATCAATGCCATAATGGGTTCCACTACTATTAGCATTTCCAATAACATTTTTGGCCATCACAACGAGGTTCGATCCCCACCTCCTTCGAACAATCTTGTATATTTTGAAATAAATGTGTATATTGTTTATGACCAAAATTTTAGATCAAATCTAGTAATCTATCGTTCTGATCTAAAACGACAGTTATAAAAAATATTTACAGTTATCTTTTAAAACAAATATTTTTAAAAACTTTATATCTTTAATGTTCTCGATTATTTGATTAATTGACTTATTTATAATAACATCTGTAGATATGGGTAAACAAATAATGCAGGGGATTTTGTTAGGGCACAATGATAACTACATACTAGATTCAAACATGCAGGTGACCACTGCATTTAACCATTTTGGTGCAAGTCTTGTGTAGCAAATGCCAAGGTAAGAAGACATAGAAGTGCCACTATTTTGTCACTTTATAGGTCATGCACAACACAAGTTATTTTTATCAACATGTGCTCTTTGCGTGTATGCACCTATTTTTTGAACACCTGCTTCAATGCGACAACAAAATTATTTATGCAAATTTGGTTTTCTAGATTCTTTCAATTTGGGATTGGCAAAAACGTGATGAGATATGCTTTGAGATCTGCCATTTCTACATGAAAAAATTGTATCGAGCTTAGGATTTTGGCAGCTATTACCTATACCAGATCAACTATTTGTAGTTACAGTCAGATGTCAATCAACATGCATGCCCTGGCAGGAAAATTATACTACGAGCTATTATGGAAATGATGTTGTTGTCAATTGTTGGTGTTTCAATAGTAGAGTGACATGGACAAATTACCAATTGTTTTGGAATCAATGTTGGTAGTTGAAGACTACAAACACGTGTCAACATATGATAGGGGGCAAAAACTTTAATTTTTCGAGTTATCTGTGAGACAAATCTTTGAGGTTTCACCCCAATAAAAACACCTCTGACGTAAAAAGTTGTTGAAATGTCGTAGAAAGAAATTTCTCCCGAATGCTATAATTTTAGGTGAAGGTGATTAAATGAGAATTATAACACATAAAAGAAAATTAGAAATAGCGCGCTAAAATGAGTTATGGCATCAATTAGAAATGAAAAAAGAGAAAAGACGGAACATTGAATAAAAATCAGCATAGAGGTGGTTTCTTTTTATTATTATTATTAATTGAACGGCAAGGATTCCTTATACGCTACAAAGCAGCTATCGAACGTACGGCTGAGATAAGAGATTCCTTCGTCGCCCTCATTGAACGGCTGCGATTGCGTAAAAAATGTACGGCGTGTATAGTAAACACTTGACTGGGTCACGACAATGTAAGATAACCGTTAAAATACTTGACTGGACTCGATTCAACTCGGTCACGACAAAGCAATGTAAGACAAGTCCCCATTTCCAAATTCCAAGAATAGTCAAATCTGAGGACCTTCCCAATGCCTATTTATATTTTCGCTCTTCAAAGATTATACCCAACAAGTTTGCAAACATAGATTTCAATATCATCTACGAGATTAAAACAGAGGTTTTTTTTCTTCCAAAACAATCAGATTATGGCATTATATCAATTAGCCATTTGCAATTGGAAGGACGCTGGATATTATTTATTAACAGGTAATCATAATTTTGATGGATATGGAGAAACCAAAAGCCAAGATCAACTTGGTAACACATGGAGAGATATCCAGCCATTGGGAAGGTTTGCTTGATCCCATTAACCCTCTTCTCAAAGCCGAGATTCTCAGATATGGTGACTTCGCACAGCAATGTTATGATTCTTTTGACAATTCTCTATTTTCGAAATACTATGGGAAGTGTAAACGCAGCAAAAGCTCACTTTCACAGAGATTGGAATTGCTTAAATGCGGGCGTGGGTATCAAGTCACCAAATATATATACGCCAATACCCGTGTTTTGAACTCCTTTTTCGTAGAGGATTCAAGTGACATTGGCGCTTGGATTGGATTTATTGCTGTTTGCACTGACCCAAATGAGATAATGAGATTGGGAAGACGTGACATAGTTGTTGCCTGGAGAGGCACTAAAACTCCCAAGGAATGGATGCGAAACCTCGAAGACATATTAGTTCCTGCTACCACATCTCAGGCTACAGCATGCTCTGACATCCAAACCAATATTTATCGGGTAGAGAAGGGATTTCTCAAATATTATGCATCCAAAGACGAGGACTCTGTTAGATGCAGGTTAAGTGCAAGAGAAATTGTAGTCGGTGAGATAACACAGTTATTGAATGAATACCAAGACGAACAACAAGATTTGAGCATAACATTCACCGGACACAGCTTGGGAGCTGCGTTGGCAACCCTGAGTGCGTATGATATGAAACAAATTATGAATGAAGATGGAAAGAGCTCAATACCCGTGACGGTGTTTTCTTTTGCCTCTCCACGTGTGGGAAACATGCCATTTGCCCAACATATGGAAGAGATTGGCGTCAAAGTTTTGCGTTTGGTAAACAAAAAGGACTTGGTTTCCCGGAGTTTTTGTAAACGAGAAAATGGGACGGCTCATTAAAAATCTGCAATGGCTGCCGTGGGCATATGTTCATGTGGGTGTAGAGATTACTTTAGAAAGCAGCAGCTCGCCTGTGCTGAAGAAAACGTTTAATCCTGCAAGCTTCCACGACTTAAAGGTTTATTTACACCTAGTGGATGGGTTGTTAACAAGAACTCTGACTTATTAATTGAAAGTCTTCAAATCCCTCCCCACTGGTGGGTGCAGAGAAATAAAGAAGTGGTGAAACGTATAGATGGGATGTTGGTGTACTCTCCGACAACTCAAAAGATAGAAGCAAAAAGATAGATAACAACCTTATTGTTAATTAAATCATTATATTAATAAACGCTCCTAACTGATAATGTGACAGCTTTTACAAATAACTAATGTGCATCAAACTAACTAATGTATCATCAATATTAATGCATCATTCATATTATTGCATATCACATTAATTTATTATATTATACATTATATATATCAAATTAATTTTATGGATTGTGAAAATTAAATAATTTTAATTAATTTTTTAACAATATTTATACATAAATTTGTTCATAATTTTATAAGATGAATTTTAATTGTGTTGTTATAATCTAATTGATGAGAACAATAATTTATATTATCATAAAGATCAAATTTAATGATTTAATGATATTATTTACATTTTTAATCATAAAATAGAACCATCTATTTACAGATAACAAAATTTAAAATAATTCATCAAATACTTTTACGAATTATAATAAATATATATTCTCTCCAAACTTTCCTCTTACAATAACTCATATTAATATTTAAAAGATATTGTTAAATAATTATCATGAAAAAAATCATAATAGACAAGGTTAATCATCAAATATACCCCTCTTAATCTTTCATCAACTAAAGTATTTTTATAAATTTACATCTGTTAAATTCTAATGATGTATGGATGCAATAACAATATACTAAAACAATATTAATATATAAAATTATTGTATTGAAAATATAATCTTCTGATTTTTAAAATGAGAAGATATTTTTAAAATGTGTTTTGTTGGTGATCGATTAATCATTTCTATATATAATATTTTTATGTATTCATATATTATATTTCAAATTGTCAGACTCAATCCAACATAAGGTATAATCTCAATGTGAGAAATTAATCCATATAATGCAAAACATTCTCCTTTTTTAAATGAGTAAATTATTGTGTTGTTGCATGCATTTTCTTTAAGAATGGATGAATCAAGAAGAAAAACCAAAATTTATTTTTAACCTTCCAAATTTAATATACAATAAAAAATATTAAGTTTGAAGATTTAAATTCTAATTTATCTATGATTATTGCGATAAATTCACTATTTATTTAATACATATTCTCAACTATATATTTTAAACTTTTTTATTTTTAATCAATTTTAATACTATTATCTAAAATCCTAAAAATCAAACTATAACATTTCTGATACCTGAATAATTCTATTTGTGAAGATAATTATATTTCCCATTGAGAAAATGACCATTTTACGGATAACAAATTAGCTTTCAAATTTCTCTCTTCATATATAGAAAAATGAAGGCAAGAAGAGTAAAGTAACAATTTTTTGAAAAGATGGACATGTCTTTATTGGCTACCAAGTCACTATTTATATGCTTTCACGTGGCATCCTTAACCATCTCTCGAATACGAAAGGAAAGGCTCTGTAAATATATGTTTAATTGTATACAATTAAACATATAATGTGGAGAAACAAAAATGGTATAGCAACCCCATTTTCAGAACTTTATTAACAAATAGATTTTATTTAATATTTTAATATTTTACAACCTTATTATTAAATAGAATTTATAATTTAAAATTATTGATTAATTAATAAAGATAATTTATTTTTTATAAAATGTAAATAATTATTTTTCTTAAAAATTATATTAAATGAAGTATAAATTTTTAGGTAAATTTTAAAAACTATATTAAAAAAAAATACATATATATATATATATATACATATATATATATATATATATATATATATATATATATATATATATATATAATATTTTTTTTACAATTTATAGTAATAATGGTATTGCAATTTATGTTTTAGTTTATATAAAAGTTTTAATTTTTGTAGAAATAGTTGTTTTTGTTTTTTTTTTCCTTTTCTTTTTTCTTTTTTTTAATATATTTTTTCCAATTTAGATATTAAATATAATATGGTATTAGGTTTTTAAATATTTGTATGTTTAATATTTCAAAATTTGTTAAAATAATATTTAGGTGTGTATTGGATTTTAGTTTTTATTATTTTATGTTCTTTTTAATATATTATAATTAATTAATGTGTGTTTTAATATTTGTTTAGATCTATTTTTTCATGTAAATCTAGGAGAGTTGTATTGTGATGATGAGGGATAATGACAAGGTATGTTAGGTGATATCAAACATGAGGGTTTATATAAAAAATATAATATTGCTCGGGTTTCTTAAGATTGTAGTCGTAGAGGATATATTTACTGTTACACATGACTAATTTAGGGTTTGTCATGCCAATACTAGAATTGGACAAATAACTTAAACGATAAATCCATGCCTTTTGGTGTTGGCCCTGAGGGTTTTTATTGCCAACATTTGAGGCTTAGTGTAAATTCATTTGAAGGTATTTTTATTTTTCATTTTGCATGTTTTTATTTATTGGTCAGTTTTAAAATGTTTTTCTTTTTTGTATGAAAATTTATTTTTATTACTTGACACCTGTGTTGAAGTCCTGAACTGATGTACTTAAAAGGCCTCAAATCCACCGAATCTAATTAGTAGGAATATTTTTTGTCATAGTAAATCATGTTCATGAAATGCATTAAGTTTAAGGATTTTTCGGTGAAATGATATTATACAAGTGGTTTATTTGCATCATAATAGGAGTGTGAATCAGTATATTATGAGAACATGGCATAAACAACACCTTATATGAGTGATGATTCTTATATTCATTTTAAAAGGTCATTATCTAATTTTTTAATAAAGACCAGATAATACAAGTCTGCTATTTGGGTACTCTAATTTATTGTTTTCCTAAGTTAGGTCAATGAACTTCATATTCTTGTTAATTTATTATTATTACATCAATAATATCAATAATGTCAGATGTAGAATCTATTAATGTCTTGAGAAACTAATTTTATATATCCTCCGACTTTTCAAGCACCATGGGTGTAATTTCTAGTATAATTGGAGCGATTCCTTGCAGATATAGAAAGGGTTATGTATGAAATGAGAGGGTTTAAATTCATCTCAAACTATAGCATGTTTTGTATTTTTATATCTATGATTTTTTTTATAATTATGTGTTAGCTAAAAAAGCATTCCTCTAGATACCTTCTTGGAAGGGATAACTAAGGTTTTATTTTAAATTTTTGAAGGCATTTATTTTATATATCTAATATGTTTTCTATCTAATATCCAACCCAATAAAAATATTTTTCTATGGAATTAGAGCAAATAAATTAAAGTAACAATTTTTTTGGTAGGAATATTGAATTGGCAGCATGAAATAAATAAAGATATCAAGGTTAAATAAAAATAATTGTTAATTTATTTTTGATTTATTACCAAAGTTGATACTAATATACCTTTTCTTTATTGATTCAAATGTACAAGGCGATGAAATCATCAGTAAGTGGATAGAAATGATATCACACTTGACCCCTAACCATAAGTCACAGTGCTTCTTTTTAGAATCATAATCCTTCATGACCCGTAACCATAGGTCATAATGCTCCTAGCCCATGTCCCTTCTAACTACTAACCATAAGTCATTCATTGCATTTTTTTCTTGATCCTAACAAAAAAATCTCTTGTCCTATATTTGAGTCTTAGAATTTTTATAACTAAATATAACAGGTTGTCAAAGGCATAAATGACCCATATGGATTTATAGGGAAAGCAAGAAAATATAAACTATAATTGCAAATCTTATTTCTTACTAGAGTTTATTTTGTTTATTAATAAATAAAAACTAATTTCAAAACTCAGAAAAACTAAATAAAACACTATTTAATTTAAAAAACACAAATAATATTTATCTTATATCTTTTACATATTTTAGGTGGTTTTGTATCTAGACACTTATTAAAATTTAAAATAAATATAAAACACTTATTTTCATACATATTGAATTGAACTCAAATTTTTATTAGTACCTTCCCCTCATGTAATATTATTTTCACCAATTATTATTAATCTAAGTTGACTCTTGGACTAACAATAGGAATCTTAATGAACCTGAAAACTAACAAGAGAAATAAAATTACCAATAGGCCAAGATTCTGAACAATAACTTGTATTGATTTGTATTGAATGACTTGAAATAATTACAAACACAAACCGTAATTAAATAGTCCTCAACTCAAAAATTAGATGTTACATGTAGAAAAAAAACCTAAAATCTAAAAAAAATGTCTATTTTTAACAGCTGGTATTTATAGTAAGTTTTGCATGCAAGCGTATATGGCTCTAATTTTTTTTAAATATCCTAAATGCTAAAATTAGCTTATGGGATGAAATTCAACTAAATTTGACGTCTAGTTCCAAAAATATTCAATTTCTAAAAATATAAATTCTTTAAATAAACTATTAAATGTTAATTTCAGACCCTCAAATGATCACATTTAGCCTCCGAAAAATAGCAAAGTCAAATCTAAGGGGATATATCAAAATATTCTAAATGTTAAAATTACCCTATGGGACAAAATTCAACTGAAGTTGATGTCTGATTCTAAAAATATAAAATTTATAAAAGTAGAAAATTCTTAAGAAAATCATTAAACATTAATTTTGGACCCTCAAATGATCATGTTTATCCTCAAAAAAATATCAAAATCAAATATAATGGGATAGAGCACCTTAGGTTAGAATTGAACTTTTTAACATGTTCATTTTGGCATGTAAAAGAGTTCAAATGGATTTATGGGTCAAAGGTTATGGCCTCTAAAAGGTTTGCATATTTTTTCTTCATCATTCTGCTCTAGTTGAAAACAACTTAGCTCCTACGAGTTGGATTGATTATACTACTACCATTTTTATTTGTCAATATTATTCAGATCCTATTATGTAATCCAAGTGTTTTCTTTTAGGTGCAATCCTTTCCACTACACCTAATACCTTTTATAATTCCCTTGCCTTGTACTCATTGTCTTCATATCCAAAACATACACTATTTTCTCTTTCTTCTTCTTTGGAACTTGTTGCTCCTAATTTATTTATTTATCTTCATTACCTTCATCATCTTCTCCTAGGAATTCATATAAATATAAAACATTAAATATATATATATATATATATATATATATATATATATATATATATATATATATATATATATATATATATATATATATATATATATATATAATTTTTGTAGTAAACTCACCTCATATGTATTGTCATTGATTTTATTCATAATTTTGCATGGTCTAATTTTCTTGTACTTCAACTTATTGTATGTGCCTTTTGGAAATCTTTCTTTCTTCAAGTACACCATTACCAACTCTCCTTCTTCAAATACCTTTGATCTTCTTTTGACATATAATGTTGCTTTATATTTTTGGTAACTTTCTTCTTACACCTTCTTAAAAATATTGCATATATTCTACTAATGCTTCTACATCATCACTAATTCAATCTGCAATTGGTAATTGTACCAAATATAAAATAACCATAAGATTTCTCCCATAAATAATTTGAAATTGTGACTTTATTGTTGACCTATTCATTGAACTATTATATGCAAACTTAGCTTGTGGTAAAGCCAAGTCCCATTTCATGGGCTTCTCTCTCACTATGCATCTCAACAAATTTCCTAAGATCATATTCATAACTTTTGTTGATACATTCATTTGTGGGTGACATGCACTACTGAATTATAGCTTGGTACCCATATTCTTCCACAAAGTCCTCCAAAAATGATTTATAAATTTTGTGTCCCTATTTAAAGTAATAGTTTTTGGAACACCATAAAATCTCACAATATCCATAAAATATAATTTTTCAACTCTAGAGGCATCATTAATTTTCATACATGTAATGAAATGAACCATTTTAGAAACTATCTATACAATAAAAAAAATTGAATTGTTACCTCTCTATGTGTTTGGCAATCCCAACACAAAATCCATACTCAAATCTATCTATAGCCCTTTTGAAACTAGTAATGGCATGTAAAATCTAGTATTTTGTGCATGTCCTTTTGCCACCTGACACATTCTACACTTTGAAACACACTTTGTTACATCTCTCTTCATTTTTTGCCAACAATACTTTTCCTCTACCAAAGCTATTGTCTCTATCTTACCAAAATGTCTAGCCAAACCACCACTATGTAATTATCTTATTATATTCTCTCATACAGACCCAACTAGAATGCATAATTATTTCCCTTTAAAGAGATAACATTTTTTCATAAGACACTCATCATGAATAGCATTTGTCCCACATGTTAATGGATTCTTTCACTTCTCAACTACCTTACTAAAATATGGATCAGTATCATATAATTATTTAATAGCTTCATATCTAGCTACTTCACTCACCATAGTAGTTAATAACTCTATCCTCTTACTCAATGCATTAGCTACCTGATTCTATTTTCTTGGTTTATGATTCAACACAAAATAATACCCCTACAAGAAAGAAACTCTCTTTGCCTACCTGCTATTCAACTCATTTCGTGTATTCACATACTTCATAACCTCATGATTTATAAATATAAACTCATTTGGCACCAAGTAATTCCTCTAAAGTCTTAATGCTTGTACAATTGCATAAAGTTCAACATCATAAGTAGAGTAGTTTATTATTACCTCATTCAATTTTTCACTAAAATATACTGTTAACTTTCCTTCTTGACTCAACACAACACCAATTCCCATAAATGAAGCATCAAAATAAACCTTAAACACTTTGTTAAAACATGGTAATGCTAAAATTGGCCTTTTTGTAATCTTCTTTTTCAAAAATTCAAAACTTACTATGGCCGCTCGAGTCCATGCAAATTATTTCCCTCTCATGCAATCTGTTATTGGTGCCACAATACTACTAAAAATTTTAATAATTTTTCTGTAAAATGTTGCTAAACAATCAAAACTTCTTACCTCTATAATGTTTTTTTCCACTCAACAATCACCTTTATATTTTCTTCATCTATTTTCACACCATCTGCTAAAATTACAAATCCTAAAAATACCAAACTATTCTGTATAAATCTACACTTCTTCAAATTTTCATACAACTTCTCCTTTCTTAAAAAATCCATTACCATTCTCAAATGTTTTAAGCATTCATCTTTAGTCTTACTGAATATCAAAATATCATCAAAATAAACAACTACAAACTTACCAATATATTCTCGTAGCATTGTATTCAGCACTCTCATAAATGTGCTAGGTGTATTAGATAATTTGAATGGTATCACCATCCACTAGTATAACCCATCCCTAGTATTGAATTTAGGTTTCCACTCATCTCCTTCACGAATTCCAATTTGATAATAAACCCCTTAGATAAATATTGATAAAATATTTTGCTCCTGCAAGCACATCTATCATATCATCTAAATGAGGTATGAAAAACCTATACTTTATTGTAATTTTATTCATTGCACTACTATCTACACACATTATCCATCCTCGATCTTTCTTTGGATTTAGAAAATTTGGTGTTACACAAGGACTCATACTCTCCCTTATCACTTCCTTTCTTAGTAATTTAGTAACCTATTTATTTAATTCTATGTGTTTTATTAGACACATCCTATAATATGTTTGATTGGGTAGAGTTAATCCTAGAATCAAATCAATGTGATGTTGTATATCTCTCTTTGGTGATAAAACATATAGTAACTCATCAGGCATAACATCTACATATTCGTTTAACAATCTTAATGCTTCTATTGGTATTGGCACCATTTTTATTTCTTCATTCTTTACTACTAATGCATAACATCCACTTGCTACCTTCATATCTTGGATAAATTCTTTAGTAGAGAGCATGTTTTCTATCTTCTCTTCATCTTTAAGAGGTAATAAAACTACATTTGTATAACCTTTCCGAAAAGTATACATCGTATTTACTCCATCATGAATTACTTTCCTATCAAATTACCATAGTATTCCCAATAACAGATGACACATATCCATCAGAATAACATCACATCATATTTAATCATTATAACTCTTTCCTATAAAAAAAATGATTAGACACCTTTTATTTGTTATAACTTCATTCCCTTTTTTAAACCATGAAATTTGATAAAGATTAGGATGATTTTCACATTATAGATTTAGTTTCTCAATCATTTATTTAGAAACCATATTTTCATAACTACCACCATCTATAATTACTTTACAAGCCTTTCCACCCAAAGTACATCTTGTTCAAAAAATATTTGATCTTATACATGAATCACCACCTTATTTATTCTACACTTGTTCCTTCATTGGAGTGATCATGGTTCTTCTCATCATGAGAATCTCTCCAACATCTGCTAGTGTAACTTCAATACTTTGCTATTCTATTTCAGCCTCAACTAGATTTACTCTTGGGTGATCTTCTTTTCTCCTTTCTTGATCTTCATAGTGTGGACACTCAAACACTCTGTGCCCTTATTCTCCACATCTATAACATATATAAGATCTACATTGATTCATAAATCATCCTCTAGTACACCATAACCTCATCCTTTCTAAAATCATCGTCCTCTTTGTTGGTATTGAAACCCTTGTCTATTATCATCTTACCTTTTTGCACCACATGATGATTCAACTTTATTTGCATTAAATATACCTCTGGTGGTATTAAATCCACCTTATCCCCTTATTGGAGGGAATCTACCTCTTTCTAGACCAAGATATGTCCTTCTAAAATTCTATCTATTTTGTTTCTCTTCTGCCTTCAAAGCTAATTGATAAGCCTCCTCCATGTTAAGTGGTCTATGCATGCTTAATTCATCTTGAATAGAAAATATCAAACCATTTATATACCTTGCATCCATTTTGTCTTTTATTTTATAATGCTTCACTCATATGGAAAGATTATAAAATTCATCTATATACTCTTGTATATTGTGATCTTTTTGCCTCAAATTCTAAAATCTTCTATATAGGGTTTGTGCATAATCCACATGAAGAAATTTATCTCTCAAATTATTCTCCATATTTTTCTACAAATTAATCTTCTCTTTACATTTTATCTATCTCTCTTTCTATATGTAATCCCACTAAATTATTACATGACCTTTTGATTTCATGAATGCAAACTTTACCTTCTTGTCTTCTCTCATAGTCTTCCACTCAAAGAACTTACCATGTTATTCATCCAATCTATCAGTTCCTCTGGTTCTAAATTTCCTCTATAATATATAACATCAACCTTGATTCTTTTATTTCTTTCTTATAAATCTTGACCATCATCTCTTCCATCGATGGTGGTTGCTCTTGTTCTTCTTCTTCTTAGTGAACTTCTTCATCACGATCTGTCTTCCTCATCACCACCTTATTTTCTCTACTGATTGGTAATAACCTCTATTAATTATTGATCTTACATTTTTATCTTTTATATAGTCTGATTCATTTGTAAAACACCTACTCATTCTCTTGACATTCTTTACTCTTCTAAGATTTGCATCTACTATGATACTAGATAATGAACCCAAAAACTAACAAGACAAATAAAATTACTAATAAGCCAAGATTATAAATAATAAATTGTATTGATTCATATTGAATGACTTGAAATAATTAAAAACTCAAACCATGATTAAATAATACTCAACTCAAAAATTAGAGTTTACATACAAAAATTTTAAAAAAACTAAAATCTAAAAAAATGTATTTTTAGTAGCCACTATTTAAAGTAAGTTTTGCATGTAAGTATGTGTGGCTCTTAAAATTTATCTAAATATCCTAAATGCTAAAATTAGCCTATGGGATAAAATTCAACTCATGTTGACTTTCGGTTCTAAAAATGTATAATTTTTAAAAATAGAAAATTCTTGAAAAATTCATTAAATGTTAATTTTAGAACCTCAAATGATCATGTTTAGCCTCAAAAAATATGAAAAAAAATTGAAGGGGATAGAGCACCTTAGTATAGAATTAAACTTTTAGATATGGTATTTTTAACATGTGAAATATGTCAAACAAATTTAAGGTTCAAAATTTATGGCCTCCTAAAGGTTGGCCTATTGTTTTTGCCTCAAGTCTGTTGGTGGATACAAGTAGAAATCATTTCACAATGTTTGGTATAAATTGTCAATAAACTACTATTTTTCCCAGTTATACTTAATTGATGAATAATTGGTATTTTTATTAACCAATCATGTGTATTTATTTCATTTTTGTTAATGATAGTCCCTTTCATAATATCATGGACGTGAGTGACATTTACCATGGAAAATGGGAATGAAAGGTGTCTTGTTATTATGTAAGAAAAGATAATAAATGTAGTTATAGCATATTGATTTTGCCATAAACTATGGATGGATGGTAAGTAATGGACATTACAAAAAATATATATATATATTTTAGTCTAGTTTTTTTAATTGTTCCTTCAAAAACATTCAAAAAAAATTCATTACGTGAATGACTTAACAAACCATTGATAATGTTGTCGATCACTTTAAAACTACTATTTTCCACTGCTAATTACTTTGCTGCTACTATTAATAGGTAAGGATTTTATGCTCTTTGTAAATGTATTTGATTAAAATTTATTATAATTGATATAGTAAAAAATTATTGAACTATAAATTAGCAAGATTTGACTACCTATTCAAACTACAACTCTTTATAGTTATTGGAATTGAATTTATTCACAAATGATAAAAATAAAATAATACTTACTAATTTTTAATATCTAAATGCAATATGGGAGCTTTAGAATTATTGGCTAAACTCAATACAAGACCCAAAATTTCATTAATTAGACTATGCACTGGTGGTATCAACCAGATAGAGGATGATACTAAAGAAGTCATCCAAATATTCTTTTCAAGACATAAAATAAAGAAATTCCTTATTAGATTACATCTAAAAATCCTATGAAAGCTTTAGAAGTCCCTCTAAAAATAGTCCATGTGTTATTTTATAATATATTATGTACTAATCAACCAAAAGAATTAGCCTAAATCTCTAGATAGCCTAAGCCTAAGTGCAACTATAGCAGGATTATTGAAAAAAATGGCCCTTTAGGCTTGCTTTGGTGACTCATGTGAGTATGGTCGATTAGGGAAATTTACTTTTGTGTAGTAAAACTCAACATTGAATCTAAATCTTCCAAAACAATATCATGCATAATGAAATGAAAAATAAAACATAAAAATTACAAATATGTTACAATAATATAGTTTTCTTTTTATAAGTTATAATAGTATATTTAAAACATCAATAAGGTAAAGGGTTTAGTAGTTGACCATAATTTTAAAAAATAAGCATTGGGTTTTTTTAAAATTGTACATGATATTACACAAAATTTATGAAGCAAAAAAACTATTGTATTAAATTTGGAAAAAAATAATCCCACTCGGCCAAGAAAAAAAATTATTCTCTAATCTTTGTGTTAAAAACTTAAAATTATTCTTTTTCTATTTTTTCCTTTTATTCTAATAATGAGTTGTTTAGGGTTTTGAATTGAGAATAGTATAAAATATAAATGTTGGCATTGCTAAAAAGGATAAAAGACTTTGCAAAGTACATGTTTTTTTTAACATCTCTTAAACCTAATAGAAATAATTCCATGATATACATTTTTTTGTGGGAACGTCACTCAAACACACTCCAACTAATTCTATAATATGATTTTTTTTTCTAGGAACATCTAAGGTGAGCACTTCTAATGGTGAAGGTAGGTCACCCATCTTGCTAAAGACACATGTTGTAAAGGATAATAGTGAAACTTAAATTTAATGTCTTCTAGGTGTTAGCGATGATTATTTAATACAAATATAGGCTTCCCAATGTGTTTTTTGTTTAAATTAGTTTGTGTATTTTTATTTTCCATACATGTTAAATTGTGGAATTAAATTTCAGCATCGGGATCTTGTTTAACTAATAGGTGCACTGAAATTGATAGCCATCTGAATAATCTAGAACTATGTTTTGTCCATGCATGCCCATTATAACAAAAATCAATAAGTTTATATCTAGTAGTAGAATATGTTTTTATTATTATATTTCTGGATAATTCCCAAAAACAATTCTCTATCATGGTGCAAAATGATAGTGCAATAGGCTAATATATGGGAAACCATTCTATTATAAAAAATTATCAATATTTAAAGAGATAATAAAGTAAAGTTTGAAAAATAAAACAATTCTTGTGGTTTGATAAGCATTTAATATTGAGTGGTTGTCTTTATGTCATTAAACCCTTAGCCTGTGTTCATGAGTTTTGAAATGTAGTTGGCAGTTGGTAGATAAAAGACCTCAAATATTAAGGGCTTTCAATTAACACATATATTGAATAGTTATTTTCCAAATGTAAACTTAAATTAGGAATGATACACATTCTCTAGAATATGTGCACTAAATTCATCTTTTGGGTACTGATCACCCACATATTGAGCAAGTGGAAACATACATACAAGCATTTTCGCATGAATGTCTCACTTATGTTTTGGTTTATCAATAATTTTTCATAGAACATAAAAACAAAATGATACATTACCTGATGTAGATATTGAATAATTTCCTTTTAGTAAGAAAATTTGTTATATTTTGTAATGGACTCATCGTGACACCTCATTTTTTTAATATAAAGTAAAATGCATTGGTTTAAAACATTATCATTTTTCATTTGTATCTTCTTTAATGCTTCATATACTTTAACATATATTATACTCTAACAACTTTGATTTACAATAAGTCTATGTTAATAACTTTGTATATGTATACAGTGGATTAACAACTTGACAATTATTAGATGGAAAGCTCCTTCTCAAGTATTGCTACTATGAATCATTAACTATATCTAGCTAGTTGATAGTTTTAGACACATAAAATTGGCCATAATTGGATTCCAATGAGACTTCAAACTGATTCCTACCAACCATTAGAAATTAGTCCTAGGAATCACTGAACATCCCAAATTTTCTTTTGCATCACTCATCAAAGCTCATAATCATGTTGAGGCATATCACATTGTGGTATCTTATTGTATTCAATAATAACATCTCATGAATTCATCCCTAAGGACCTTTCAACATCACAATATTAAATTTCACTTATGGACCTATTAAGAGGGGCACATGAACAAAAATAAAATATTGAAAGAGCTAAATGGCTAATCAGAATCAATTAACAAGTTAAACTAAATTAAATGCATATTTGAACTTCTAGGTGTAATTAATTAATATATAAAAAAATAAATTCAAAAATATGAATATCCTAGCCTTTCATCATGATATTTGTGAGTTGTCAAGTTCTTTGGAAATATCCTAAAATATATCATTTTATAGACCCATGTCTATTCATTGAAAAACATGATTAATTGACAACTATTAACTCTAATAGGGTTATATTTGACTCACCTAGGTTAGGTTTGAACACATTCCATATTTAAATTCCACCTTGACTCACCTTGGGTCGGAGTTAAATCCATTTGATATAAATACGATGCCTTGCCTATTAAATTTTAATCTATTTTGGTGTAAAATTATCATGCACAAATGACTTCAAATATTTGAGAAGAGTAGTGTTATAATGTGAAAATGCCTAGCAAGTAAGGTTGTAATATCAAAATCTTGAAGCCAAGCTACATCAAACCAACACAATCCATGGTGCCAAAGAGAAAAGGAACTACACAACCTCCATTGCCAAACATTTCTTGAGAACAAGTCGAGCAAGCCACTCAATAATGCATTTGGAGCTCCCATAAAAGGTAAAGGATTCATTGTCTTTTGAACTTGAGTTGTGCTTTCATTTGTCTTCTGTTAACTAATTTCACCCCCAAGATCATCTTAAACATTTTATTTTTTACTTTGTTTTTTCTATATTCTATTTTTAGTTATACATAGTTTTACATAGTAACTAGTATTGATTTAACCTAACCAACATCAATCTCATCCTAACTAGCATCAGTCCTTATGTAGGGCATAACATAGTATAAAAACTTGGTTTTTTAAGTTTTCTTAAAAGTTGTAGGTTGTTATTCTTTATTTTGTTGAATTGCATGCTCTATATATATATATCATTCTTTTGCAAAATCTAGAGGTTTTTGGATATTTTATACTTATTTAAGTTCACAAAATGTTTTTCAAATCATTTTATTTTTTCTATGGGTTTATGGGTAATTGACATCAGTTTTAAGTCGACCAACATCAGTTCTTTTACTTTTTGCATCACTTTTATTATAACTAGCATTGATCTCTGCGGATCGACATTAGTCTATGTGTAAGAAAAATAGAGAAACTCGAGAGCTAAATTGGAAAAATGTTTGACTCAATCATGAAATTGATTCAAGGTATGAAAAAACATTGTAGAAATTATAGGACCTCAGCTGGCAAACGCCATAAATTTGGAAGTGTTTAAGTCTTGAACATTTTTTTGTAGTGCCTAAAATAAATTTAGACATTTTTATGCTTAGCTACTTTGTGATTTCTTTTGAAAGTTTTAAACTAATGATAAGGGGACAAAAAAAATTCACTACACATTTCATTTTAGGTACATTAGAATAAACTTTAATAACTTAGTTACATGCTTTTGAGAAGCATTATTTTTATCCCGTATTTGTTTGGTGTTGTTTATTTTTGAAAATAAATTGATGCATGTATGCTCTCCCCCTTTCCCTTTAAGGAACTTGGCTGATCAAAAGTGATCTTATTTTTATTTGTGCCTTGTACAAAAGCTTGAATTTTTTTTTTTAAGGATCTCCCTAAATCTATATGGTTTAGGTGATCTAAAGACAACCTTAAAGTCTTTTCACTTTATCATTTATTTTTATGCATCTTGGCTTGTTAGCAAGAGTTTATAGCCTCCTCATGAGTTATTTAGGGGTGATTTTACATAAGTTTTCATCTCTCAGCATCATACTAACCCCACTCTATGGTGGGGTTATAAATCAGGGCACACATATTATGGTTGCTAGGGGGCTAGCAGATAGCCTCTTTGATCATAACAAAAAAATGATTTAGGTCTGGCTAACCAGTGAATTCCATTAAGAAGTATATAGATGGAATAAATATGTAAAGGAATAGACCCTTGTATAGTAATTTAGCCAATATGAACTCAATTTATGTGATACATCTCTAGTTTTAACCAAACTTGAGACGATCTAGATAACCACAAATTTAGTTTTAGAATAACCCCACTTATTGCATAAATATTGTGGATGTAGGGAGAGTAGCCCAAAATTACATATCACCATACAATCTCTTGGGAGAAGAGGGGACCCAAAAATCTTAATTTTCATGTGCTTTTATTTTTGTATTAAAACTTAAAATCCTCCCAAGAGCATGTATATAGACGAAATTCAATAGTACTACACAACCTTGTCAGCTTTAAGATCTACAATGTTACATTTAGATGTTTATGTCATTTTATCCTTGATTGCATAGTTTTTGAGTCTAAAACTATCTATTTTATTTGTTATTCCATGTAAACATAAGTTTTATGTCCACATCACTCTATTATTTGAGGAGGCATTACATTGCCCATTTGACACTGTATGTTTAGCTTAGTCTTTTTGATAAATATTTGTGTGTGTTTGTCACTTGATTGGAAAGGGTAACATTATGATACCCAATCCATTTTATTTTTTATGCCTTATATCCTTGAAACAAACCATCGATTGCACCAACATACTTACCCTCCTTAAATCATTTCATAGACTTGTTTTATCTTTTGTCCAAATTTTAAATTTTAAACCAGATCACGTGTGCCTTTCAGGTCTTTGTCTAGTAACATTAATCCATTCACCTTTATCTAAATTAGTTATCAATTAATCCTAAATTTCTTGAGATGTATTTTTAATTAACCTGGACAAGTTCAAATCTAAATATAGATTGATTTCTATTTATGCCTTACGTAATTTAGGCCTAGACATTGATATTTATTTTTTGGGTTGTGTAACTTAGGTTAATTATTTACCCACTTTGAAAACTATTGTTTGTGCCTTAATTTGGGAGAAAATAGTCTATTTCTAGGTGTACTTTTTTCATGCCTTATGCCAATTTGGTTAAAGTTCATGTCTAAAATCAAGTGCCTAGTCTATGCCAACATGTTTTAAATTTGTTAGACTAAATAATAACCGTTTGTTTGAGCTTAAATTTTGACATCATGTTTGTCCAAAAGACATATAAATCTTTTATTTTCCTAGATTAGACTTATTTGGAACACTTTGAACCTAGAGTTTAGCAATCTAGTTTTAGTTCGTCCACTTGACCTTTTTGTGTGAGACATTTAACATTGGACATTTAATGTTAGTTTCTTTTCTACAAAGTTTTAGCATAAACCCTTTTTAGAGATACAAATCCATAGATTTGACTAATTTAAATTGAGTTCAAACTATTTTTCTTTTTAGACATTATTTTTTAGAGTTTGTATAACTCTAACACCTTTTATCATGAAACATTCACCATTGATTCAAACATGTTTCACTATTCTCGCAGTGGCATCATGTATAATCCAGGGTATAGTAATATCATCACAAAGGAAGACTTTGTTCAAGACCACTATAGAGTTGATGTTTTTTTATGAGATAGATCCTTATCAATCTTAAAACACATAATCAGGGGAATAAATCCAATATTATTTTTCCCACTATTTTGTTAGCACACCTCCATACTTAGAGCAAACTTAAAATCAAACATCACAATACCTAGCTAGTGTACATTTGGTTATAAAATAAGTCCAACAACAATCATACTACATTATAATGCCATCAACATATGATCCTTATTTGTTTAATTGTCACTTGATTTCAAACAAGGATGAAGTCTTAATTAGAGCCATGGAGGTAGGGGCTAAGTTTCCAATAGACTACACCCATGAAAATTTTCTAAGTTTAGTAAGAGTACCTTGCAACATGCCTTATAATCAAAACATTGAACATACCTCTTCTAAAAATCCTCAAACTCTCATTTCAATATTGTATCAAGACTTTTGCATGCTTTTAACTAAAAAAGGCCTCATGGAGGACCATTTCAGAGATGCAGACAACATATCAGACCTATCTAAACTTCATGCCTAATTTCAGTAACATGACCTTGTCAAATACTCCTCTTATTGAAATAGCTCCCTCAATAGGATTCTTAATTTAATTAATAGGCCATAAAAAATAGGTTATAAACCCATTTATTCCAATCACTTTACTTAGAGACATGTTAGATACCCCAGCTATTGAAGAAGTGTCTTATACTTCTATGCAGAGTAGTGAGCCAAACATAGTGGATAATACGTAAGTGTCATCCAATCCAGATGAAATTGGTGTAAATGCACAAATAACTAGTCCATAATAAAAAATGCCTTTAATTAACACCACAAGTCATTCACAAATACAAGGGATAAGAGATTATACCTCCCAACTACAAATAACTACCTTTAATCCTCAACTAGTTACTTCTTCAAGCACACAACCATAAGGATTAAGTAGTCAGACAACAAATAGTTTCATGCCTCAATAAAACATGATGAATATTACTCCACCATAATGGGTGATGACTAACGTTCCATAACCATAGGCAAAATCCAACATACCCATGCAATAGAGGTAAAAAATCCTTCCACCTTAATAGGGGGAAACCAATGTTCTTCCTCACTAGGTAGTAACGAACATACCTATTTGGTCACAGACCAACATACCACTACAATCACAAATTATGTCTAATTAATAGCATACAAGAATTGGTGAATGACAAATACCAAACCTTCAACATGCATCTACTTTCAAAAAAGGATTTGTGCAACCAAGAGGTTCTAATATTTCATAAGTATTGATTAGGTAACAATTACCTTTTTTCTTAATGTGCCACAAACTCAATGATAGGTCTTGGGTTCACAAGTTCCCCTTAATCAATAAGGTTTGACTAGTCAGTTGTAAGTCCCTAATCAACCTTACTAGGAATAGTACATCACCCCTAGCTATATCCTTCCATCTTTGTCGTAATTTCCCTAAAACTAGGGCCATATACCAAATCTTAACCATAATATAGCACCGCAATACATGTAATTAAAATAATCACATCCTAACTTATGAATGCATATTCATGGTCAATTCCCTAGCCAAACCAACATTCCATATCAAACTATGCCTCTAGTATACCCAAGTCAAATTAATCTAATTTTGACCACCCAACCTCCACGTTAGATCAATATTCCCTCTAATTTCCTAGCACAATAATTACAATAAATGAAGGATGAAATTGCCATAATCTAGTCCATAAAATAGACAAAAAAATTTAACATGGATGATGTGTTTTCCTACCCTTTCAACATGGAGTATTTTCAAATACCATTTCCTATTGGATATGAACCATCGAAGTTAGACAAATACGAACAAAAAGGAGACCCCAAGACCCACTTCATTGAATTCTTTGTTACTTTTCAACCAATAGCCTATAATGAAATATACCTCCTACTATTAAATCTAATTCATCTAGCAGGATAAGCTTTGGATTGGTTTCTAAAATTGCCTAAGAATTCAGTTTCTTATTTTAATGATCTTTTTGACAAATTTTTGTAGCACTTCTACAATCTTGAGCATGATATTTTATTGGTAAATTTGATGCAAGTAAAAAACTTATGATGGAGAGCACTTACAAGCTAATTTAACCATAGTTTACCAAATAGTAAAATAGCCGCTATGTTTACTAAAAATTTACATAGTGAGATATCTTACCATTTGGAGATTTAATGTGTACATACTTTTAAGGAAATAAATGATAAATTTTTATTGATCAAAAGGTCCCTTATTAATAAAGTGATCATTAATATAACCTCATCAAATCAAAACCAAAATAATGGCCAAAACTAGAACTAAATCCAAGCATAAGTGTCATAACTGGCCCAAGCTAGCAATCATGACAAACATAATTCATTTAATAGTAATAATAATGTTGTTGTAAATGGAATAAACAAGTTATGACATGTCCAAATGGTACAAACACCATCTGCTTAGTGTACACTACATATGTAGATTACTTCTAACCAATAATTTATTCAACAAATGCTACAAGTGTAGTAGCCTAAACTAGTGCAAAAAATGCAACAACCTTTTCCTTTGTAAACCCCTCCTCTAAGGAGAACTACACCTACTCATAATTTGTTTAGTGACCCTAGAAAACCCATTGAATTTATCATTCATAATCTCACCTCAACTAATATGATTAGCTAGCCTATTCTGAAGCACTATCAAAATGGCATTCCTTATCTATATTGGTACCAACAAAATAAATTCTATGAAATTCATCAGGTTAATGGACATAATTTGCATCATTTTGTGAAAATTAAACATTTAATTTATAATATGTTAGAAAATTAGGAGATCACATTAGATAAAAGAGCCTCCACATCCAATCAAAAATTGGGAATTTATAAAAACCCTTTTCCTCAACATAGCCAATAATAATAGAAACAAACACTAGAACAACAACAATAATAGTATCAATAGTTGAGATAGAACCATCAAAATCAGCATCAATAAAACCAACATCATCCAAATAGATGGAACCAAGGCCAAAATGATGCCAACAATTAATAGACATACCATGTAGTTACACATGACTAAAATAAATTTATTGGCTATATTAAAGGAGGTCATGTTTCCACCATCTCCATAAATCTGAGACCAAGTATTAACCAATCAAGACAATTACTAATCAATTCCAATCAACGAACCCATGAATATGATCCTTGACTTGGGACCGCATATCAACATACTATCAAATAAGGATTACTACCTTTAAATCTCATATTGATAATTCATCATTGGCTCATGACCATACACAAATGCACTTATAACTAAAAATAATCCTCTCTAGTCCTCCACAACCATAATTTACTAGAAACAATGGTCATGTATCTAATCTTAATAATGTAGTCATAACTCAATGATTGAATATTACCATCGTAGGCCCACAACCATCTACAACTTAACCCATCTAACCCATTATTCTAGATAGGAATAAGCCATTTACTATTATGAAATAAAATATGTTTGATATTATGGAACAATTACAAAAAATGCCTGCAAAAATCTCCATTTTAGATTTGTTGCATATGTCCTCCATCCACAAGAACATCTTAATAGAGTTCTTTGGCCAATTCCAAGTTCCAAATGACATATATCTAGATAAAGTCTAATATTTGGTCAAACATCTATCCCCAAGCTATCAATTAAACTTTGACCAAATTAATATGTCATTTCTTGGTCCTCCACATAATAATCCATTGTACATCAAATTTGTCATAATGTGACACAATGTGAAATATGTCCTCATAGATAATAGGTCTAAATTTTGTGTCTCTAAAGATCATCAAGCTTCTCAAGTACACCACAGCTAATCTCCAATTGAAAATGATCACAATCAAGGCCTATGACAATGAAGAACATGATTCATGAGGTACCATCAACTTTAAAGTTATCATTGGACCCTTGACCCATAATACACTATGCCATGTGTTAGACCTAAAATTATAATACAATATGATTTTGGGTAGTCCTTAGATACATAAAATTCATGCAATTCCTTAAACATAACACTAACGTATCAAGTTCTCCCATTCAGGTATCGAAATTACTATCCATGGAGATTTGTTACCATATGAACATTACAAGCATTTGGAGGCCGAGTACTAAAGCTATAAATACCATTTTCATTTCAATATAGTTATTAATAAGGATAAATTAAAATAAATACTTGTTGATTCCCTAGAGGCTAATTGTATTTACCTAGATACCCTAGATTCTTTGTCCCATAGGTTACCTCCTAAAATGTCTAATCATTATACCATCTTGGCTAAAGGCCTAGGAGAATATTTGACCCATGATACATTCCATATTGTTAAGCTTCCATAGAACCCCATGTCCTATGGAAGACCTATAGCTAAACCACCTTGCATGTAATGGAAAATAAAAGGCAAAGGCAAACTATATAGTCTAGCACCTATCCTTTTCATACTGGCCACTGGCTAAGAATAGGACCCACTTGCAGATGATGAATCTTGGTTGTATAATGATAAACTAGCTAATTGTTACCTAAATTCCAAGTATCTCATTTCAAACAAAATCATGTAAAATCATTCCTATGAAGGATGAGGCCTTGGGATAAATCAACAAGGTTTGCTTTAGCCAAATTTTGCCACTCTATACAAAGTAATATATGGTCTTAGATTTTAAATATTTGGGGGTGACCCCATTTACATTAATCATGTTACAACACCAATGACTAGTGATGACAATGATGATAGTGAATCAGAGTCTGATCATAGCCATTTTGATCACCTGGTCAATACCAATTTGTTTGATACCAATGCTATTTGTACACATAGACTAGTTATTCACTAGAACCAACTTCTTTTATATTATCCTCAACTTATAGACTCCAACCAGCCAGAATCAATAGTGTTGGTCGATGAGTTTTAGAATGATGAGACCTTCTATGATTTTCTAGGCCTGAAAGTTAATGTTCCATTGGGAGAACACAAACAAGTGTTCTCAATCAAGCTGGATCTTGAAGCCTATTTTGTAGAATGGGTGAAGAGCCTTAGGCATAAATAATTAAATAAAACATTGACGTCCCAAAGTGAAAATCTCTTTGAGGCACTTTTAAACCAAGGAAATAGTAAAGAAAAAAGCCAATCTAGTGGTGAAAACTTGTTTCAGGCACCATTAAATGAGGGTGTTCAATCTCCTTCAAACATAGCTTAGGAGACCACCAATGATGAACTTGTTTATGGGTCGAAGTTCAGTTTTAAAAAATAGTAGGATTTTGATCAAATCATCCAAGATTTTTTAATAGTGTTTTATCACATGGCTATCCCTACCAGTGGGAGATTTTGATTCTTCATACCTTGGAAAACTTCAAGATTCAGTCCTAACAAAGGAATCTATCATTAAAGGCCAATTTAAATCTTTACCAACCATTTTGGAAGATGGTTCGAATCTTCTTATGGAGAATACTAAAAAATTTAACATTGAGACTCCATATGACCCAAAATGAATCAAATTAAGAGTGTCACTCATTGAAGATCAACATCACATCTTTACAGCCCTTTTGCGTGAATTTTTTTACATATTTTCTTGGGCCTACTCAAACATGCCAGGTTTGGACCCGACCTTAGTTGTGCACAACCTTATGGTACATCTTGATCCCAAATCCCAAACTTGTAAAATAAGAATTACGTAATATGAATCCTTGTATTATTGTATTAGTGAAGAAAGAGTTGTAAAAACTCTTGGAATTACCATGTATTTGATCGATCGACTACTTAGAGTGGATATGAAATGTTGTACTAGTCAATAAGAAACTATAAGGAATTAAAATATGCATTGATTTCAAAGACATAAATAAGGACTTCCCAAAAGATGATTTCCTATACCAAATATTTACATGGTAGTCAACTTGATAGTAGGTTATGAAATTCTTTCTCTAATGGATGGATTTTTAGGGTATAACCATATCCATATTGTGCTAGAAGACAACATAACATAGCATTCACCACATTGTGGGGAATTTTTTATTATTAGGTCATGCCATTTGGTCTCAAAAATGTTGGGGCCACATACCAAAGAGCCATGACCATAATATTTCATGATATGATTAATGACATTATTGAAGACTACATAGATAACATCCTAGGTAAATCAAAGACCAGGGCTGATTATCCAGTAGAACTATGAAGTATATTTGAAAGACTACATGAATATAAAATTAGGCTCAATCATAAGAAGTCTATTTATTAGATTTACTTCAATAAAATCCATTGGATTCATTGTGTCTCACTAAGGTTTTGAAGTTGATCCAATCAAAGTACAAGCAATAACTCAAATGCCACCAACAGGCAATTTGAAGTAGATCTATATTTTATAAGGTAATATTTAGTTTATTAGACACTTCATATCTCAAGTGGACACCAAGCTCCATACCTTTACACATTTTTTGAATAAAGGTGTCACATTCATTTCTATGATGAATGCGATAAAACTTTACAACAACCAAATGACTATCTAGTAAATCTGCCTATTTTATTACCACCAGTCCCAAGAAATCCATTCTTACTATATCTATGTATCATAGATAAATCCCTTGGGTAACTTAGACATTAACATTATAATAATGGAAAGGATCATGTTGTGTAATATCTAAGTTATACACTGGTCATGTATGAGAATAATTATATTCCCCTTAAAAAAGCTTGTTTAGCTATGGTCTTTATAGCTCAGAAACTATGACATTACATGTTAAAAAACAACACCATAGTTATTTCTAAAGTATATACACTCAAGTATATTCTATCCAAGACAAATTTACAAGGTCACATGGGCAAATAGATCAACCTTCATATCAAGTTTGAGATAGATTATGTTAACAAAAAATCTATCAAGGAATAGGTTCTTACATATCAAGTTAATAAAACACCCCTTATAGATACATAACCTCTAACATTCCAATTTTTAGATGAATCCTTTATGAACATCATTAAGACACCTCTTGAGGAGTAACACTCTAATCTATATTTTGATTGACCATTCATAGCACATTGATCGGGAGCAAGCATTTTATTTATTACACTATAGGGGGATCTTATCCCTAAATCATTCTGAATCAAATTTATTTATACTAACAACATAGACCAATATTAATCACTATTTAAAAGTATTTGATAAGGATTAAAATGGAATATCCAACATCTTAGGCTTTATGGTGATTCTTAGTTAATCATCAATTAGGTTACAAACCATTTTTAGACTAATGATGACAAGCTGGTACCATACAAGGCCATCATTGAAACTCTCAAATAGTATATTGTCGATATCCAATTTGAACATATACCAAGGGCTAAAAATATATTAAATGGACACCATTATATCTATGATTTGTCATACAAAAATGAAAAAATAATACTAGATCCTTGTTAAAAATCTACTAGTGTCAACTCATGAACCTTCAAACATTACAATGATCTATGATATTTTTGGTCCTAACTCTATATGGTATTCTAAAATTTATGCCTATATTTATGAACACATTATGCCACTATACCAATCCCATAAAAAAATCAATTCCTTTATCCACCATCTCACATGTTATACCTTACTCAGACCAACCCTGTACTGCCATAGTTTTGATTGAAATTTGCTTCATTGTTTGATTTTGGTAAAATCAGAAATAACATTATGGGAAGTTCATGAAGGATTATTTTTAGCCCACATAATTTATTCCATACAATTCTAAAATATCTTGTGTATTGGCTACTATTAGCCAACGATGGACGTAGATGTAATTGCATATGTTAAAAAGTGTGATAAATGTAAAAGGCTTGCCAATTTATTTCATGCCCTTACCAAGACTCTAAAACAAATGTTTACACCATAGTAATTTTATATATGGGACCTTAATCTCATTGGGAAGATAAATCCCACCTCATCTAATGGTCATAAACATATGTTTACCAACACTTAATATTTCACTAAGTGGGTTGAAGCTATAGCCCTCACTTACGTTACTAGAAAGAAAATTTCCAAATTCATTTGGAACCATCTCATTTATTTCTATGGTATCCCTTTCAACATTATATTTGATAATGGTAAATCATTTAAAAATAATGATGTCAAATTGTGATATGTTGAGTATAAAATTAGTCAACATCATTCCATAGCATATTACCTACAAGGTAATAGCCAGGCAAAAGCATCTAACAAAACTATTGTTAACATCCTTAAAAATATTGTTATGATGTCACTATAATTCGTAGCTCCAAATATCTTGCAACCTCTAGGCATATGATACCAATCAATGTAATCCAATACAATCAACTTTGTATTCACTTGTTTATGGAACTACATACATTATTCCTATTTAGGTTGAGTTACCTTCTTTGTACATGTCTTTAAAGCATGTCATTGATGATGAAGAGTATCGAGTTGATCATTTATTAAAGATATATTTACTTGATGAGAAATACATGGCCATAGTTAACAATATTCAAGTAACCAGAAATACCTCTGTGGCCACTACAATCAGTGTATTAAACATAGAGAATTCAAGATTGGTGATATTAATCTTACAGAAAACCAATACAACACCATGGCCAAGAAAAAATGTAAAGGAAAGTTAAAACCTAACTAGATATACCCTGACACCATTGTTGTAAACTATGGCACCAGAGCATATATGATTTCTACACTAAATGAGGATGCAATTGACGAACTGATGAAAATTATACACCTCAAGAATTACTTTTCTTTAGAGACCTAGTGTATTATCTATGAGGCCTATTTCCATTATACCATAATATCAACATTCATATTTGTACCATACCATTCTACCATCCCTTTTATATCAACTGAGTTATTTTAACCCTCCCCACCCAATGCATTGACCTTGGTTCCATTTCATTAGTTCCACAACTACTTTTAGCATGAAGATTCAGATCATGTTTTAACATTTTTTTTAGTAATCCTATTATGTACCAAGTACTCCAAACTATAATCACCTTTGGGTAAATTAGTGTTTTACCATCATGCTATGAATTATAACCACTTATGGGAAAATTAGTATCAGTGACCTATGGCATTATTTCCTAATTATAACCTCCTATGGGAAAATTAGGGGAAATAATTATTTATTATGCCTTGAAGAACCACTTTTCCATGCCTATGTCATACTGATCCATTTGCCTATTTTTCCTTTCTTTTGAATTTACTTCTACACTAGTCAGATTCATTCACTGCAAGGTAGAACTACAATGACTTAAGGTTTTATCTTAGGACTATGTAGGTCATGATTGATTCACTTTAAGGTTAGTTCAATCCCTTCTTTCCATATGCTCTCACTATTTTGTGAGAAAACTAAGCCTATGCTTTTTCCATTTTTTATTGCTATCATGTCAATCTCTAATTAGTTTAGATAACTCAAAATTTTAAAAACATTCATAAATTTTAAGATCCAAAAACATTTGTACTGACTAAGCCTAGCTAGTCATCGTCAATCTACATTACTAGGGCAAATCTATTGTTAGGATGTTTTTTGTTGCTTTTAATTTCAATCTTTTTGTGTGTTTTATTTATTTTATTTTTTATTTATTTTTTATTTATTTGATTTTATTTGTGTGACTTAAATCAATCTATATGTGTTCATTGCATGATTCCATATGCATTATTATTGATTCCATCAATATTCATACATCAACATTATATCACGATTGTTATATTGGTGCCTTATTTTTAATTGTTTATTATATTGAGAGTCAATCCTTACATCTATTTTGGAAAAAAATTTATGGTGTTTTATCATGAGGCATACCATCATGTGCTATAGTAAAAATAATTTCAGGAAGTCTTAAAAATAATGGAAGCATATAAGTTTTTCCTTTGTAATCGTGGAAAATCCTCCCACCCTCCTTGATCAAATCAATCAATTGACCATTATTATTGTATCAATGCAAAAATAGATGAGCATATCCATATTGGTAGGTACAACCAAATCATATATATTTATCAATTCTTATTCTTATATTTATATCTTTCATCACTTTTTACATCCGCATATGCCTGGTTGTTTGTGGCTTTTTTAGTCATTAGACCATTGCATCTACATTGGTGCCCACTCATCTTTAATCTATATAAGAGGTTATATGCTTGCATTATTCTTGCCAATATACCTTATTGGGGCACAGTCAAACATAATTTTTTTAATCTTGGTCATCTTAATGATTTAAACTGCATGTGGTCAAATCATTATTTCAACTCATCAGCCCTAACTCGGGCATATGCATGTGCCACTGATTATAACTGTCTATGGGCAAATTAGTATCTCAACCTTTGTTACTGATTATAACCATATTTGGATAAATTAGTAGCTTTAAATAATACATTCAAGCATTGTATCAATTTGATTAATCTCACCCATGGGTTAATTTCATTCTTCTTCTTACTTATTTTTGAGGGATCATCTATCAACCATATGTGTCAGCCACTCCCTCGAGGGGGCATCATTATAGGATTCTAAAACATTATTTAGATATTTTTATTTAATCATTATCTTCTTTTTGGCATATTTAATTATTTGATAAGACATTACTATGTATATATCTTGCAACATCTTCCCAAACAAGGTCAAATTGTAGACACATAAAACTAGCTAGACCTGGCTTTTGATAGGACTTCAGACTGATTCCTACCTACCATTATAAAATAAGCCTATGAATATTTAAACATCCCAAATTTTCTTGTGCATTATTCATCAAATCTCATAATCACGTTGAGGCATCCCTAATTGGGTTATCCTATCATATGCAACAATAACCTCTCATGAATTCAACCCTAAGCACCTTGTGGCATAACAACAGTCAA
>JARHVA010001241.1:1987500-2035000 GCA_037957365.1 Torreya grandis | reverse complement strand
ACTATTTCTATAAAATGAGTTTTTTTCTAGGAAATCTAAGGTGAGCACCTCTCATGGTGAAGGTAGGTCACCCATCTTGCTAAAGATAATTGTTGCAAAGGACAACAGTGACACTTAAATTTAATGTCTGATAGGTGTTAGCAATGATTATTTAATGCAAATATAGGCTTACCAATATGTATTTTTGTTTAAATTAGTTTGTATACTTTTATGTTAAATTATGGAACTAATTTCTAGCATTGGGAGCCCGTTTAACTAATAAGTGCACTGATATTGACAACCATCCCAATAATCTAGAACTATGTTTTATCCAAGCATGCCCATTGTAACAAAAATGACTAAGTTTACATTTGGCAATGGAATATGTGTTTATTATTATATTTCTCAAAAATGTCCTAAAAAAATTCTCTATCATGGCACAAGAGGATAATATATGGGAAACCAATCTATTATAAAAAAATGTCAATATTTAAAGATGGGATAAAGCAAATTTTGATGCATAAAACAATCCTTGTGTTTTGATTACATATAAATTAAGTACATTTTGCATAACAATTTTGATTATTTTCAGATGTGAGATAAACTTATTAACTTCTAATTTATATTTCCTTATTTCACTAATTAATTATAAAGCCTATATTTCTCTTAAAATAGTGATAAGGAAAAAACTTGCTACTATTATATAAATATGATATTATAACATCAATATGTAACTAAATATTAAAAGATAAAAATATATATAAGAGACTATGAATAGAGAAAATAGTAAAAAAAAGTGTTTAAATTATTAGTGAGGCTATGATAAATATTTTGTCTAATATAAATGAAGAAGATGCAAATATCACCTAGAGTTAATTTCCAACTATAAAATTTATTTAGTGTCCTATTTTATCTACAACAACTAACCAATGATAACTTATGGCATGGTTATATCATAAAAGACAATAATGTCAAAGAATAATATGTAACAATAGTGGTTGTAGGCAACTAAAATAAATAACTTGGAATCAAACAACAAAAAATTATTTAAATTGATATAGTTATCATAATGGCTATATGTATTTTTATTTATTGAAAATGAATGTGAGAAAACCGTGTAAACAATTAGAGTAACAAATAAATCTTGCATTCTCCTCTCCAACTATTAACATGCCAATATAACAAAATAAATATTGATACTATTTTATCTGCAAACCAAAATATGTAGAAACAAAATAACAAATTTATGGAGAAAATATATTGTATAATGTAATGAACAAAAATATAAAGAAAAATTTAAGACTAATAGTTAAAAAGAAAAGTTTCATTTTCAGTACTCATCACAAGTAACCACTTTTTTACTAGAACTACCCATATTAATATTTTTCACTTGATCACCCAAAAAAATATCAAATTAAAAAGAAAATATTTAGCCTTTGAGGTACACCACAGCTAATCTCCTACTGAAAATGATCACAATCAAGGCCTATGACAATGAAGAACATGATTCATGAGGTACCATCAACTTTAAAGTTATCATTGGACCCTTGACCCATAATACACTATGCCATGTGTTAGACCTAAAATTATAATACGATATGCTTTTGGGTAGTCCTTGGATACATGGAATTCATGCAATCCCCTTAACATTTCACTAATGTATCAAGTTCTCCCATTCAGGTATCAAAGTTACTATCCATGGAGATTTGTTACCATATGAACATTACAAGCATTTGGAGGCTGAGTACTAAAGCTATAAATGTCATTTTCACTTCAATATAGTTCTTAATAAGGATAAATGAAAATAAATGCGTGTTCATTCCTTAGATGCTAATTGTATTGACCTGGATACCCTTGATTCTTTATCCCATAGGTTACCTCCTAAAATGTCTAATCATTATACCATCTTGGCTAAAGGCCTAGGAGAATATTGGACCCATGATACATTCCATATTGTTAAGCTTCCATAGAACCCCATGTCCTATCGAAGACCTATAGCCAGACCACCTTGCATGGAATGGAAAATAAAGGGCAAAGGCAAACTATATAGTCTAGCTCCTATCCTTTTCATACTGGCCAACTAAGAATAGGACCCACTTGCAGATGATGAATCTTGGTTGTATAATGATAAACTAGCTAACTATTACCTAAATGCCAAGTATCCCATTTCAAAAAAAATCATGTAGAATCAATCCTATGAAGGATGAGGCCTTGGGCTAAATCTACAAGGTTTGCTTGAGCCAAATTTTGCCACTCTATACAAAGTAATATATGGTCTTAGATTTTAAATATTTGGGGGTGACCCCATTTACATTAATCATGTTCCAACATCAATGACTAGTGATGACAATGATGATAGTGAATCAGAGTCTGATCATATCCCCTTTGATCACTTGGTCAATACTAATTTGTTTGATACCAATGCCATTTTTACCTTTGGACTAGTTATTCACTACATCCAACTTCTTTGATATTATCCTCAACTTATAGACTAGGACCAACCAGAATCAATAGTGTTGGTCGATGAGTTTTAGAATGATGAGACCTTTTATGATTTTCTAAGCCTGAAAGCTAATGTTCCATTGGGAGAACAAAAATGAGTGTTCTAAATCAAGTTGGATCTTGAATCCTATTTTGGAGAATGGGTGAAGAGCCTTAGGCAAAAATAATTAAATAAAACATTGACATCCCAAAGTGAAAAATCTCTTTGAGGTACTTTTGGACCAAGGAAATAGTAAAGAAAAAAGCTAGTCTAGTGGTGAAAACCCATTTTAGGCACCATTAAATGAGGGTGTTCAACCTCCTTCAAACATAGCTTAGGAGACCACCAATGATGAACTTGTTTATGGGTCGAAGTTCAGTTTTAAAAAATAGTAGGATTTTGATCAAATCATCTAAGAGTTTTTAATATTGTTTATCACATGGCCATCCCAACCAGTCGGAGATTTTGATTTTTCATACCTTGGAAAACTTCAAGATTCACTCCTAACAAAGGAATCTATCATTACAGGCCAATTTAAATCCCTTGGGGAACTTATACATTAACATTATACTAATGGAAAGGATCATGTTGTGTAATATATAAGTTGTACACTGTCATGTATGATAATAATTATATTCCCCTTAAAAAATCTTGTTTAGCTATGGTCTTTACAGCTCAAAAACTATGACATTACATGTTAAAAAACAACACCATAGGTATTGCTAAAGTATATCCAGTCAAGAATATTATATCCAAGACAAATTTACAACGTCAAATGGGAAAATAGATCAACGTTTGTATCAAGTTTGAGATAGAATACGTTAACCAAAAATCTATCAAGGAATAGGTTCTTACATATCAGGTTAATAAAACACCCCTTGTAGATACATAACCTCTAACATTCCAATTTTTAGATGAATCCCTTATGACCATCATTAAAACATCTCTTGAGGAGTAACACTTGAATCTATATTTTGATTGATCATTTATAGCACACGGATCAAGAGCAAGCATTTTATTTATTACAATATAGGGGCTTCCTATCCCTAAATCATTTTAAATCAACTTTCTTTATACCAAAAACATAGACCAATATTAATCACTCTTTACAAGGATTTGAAAGGAATTACAATAGAATATCCAACATCTTAAGCTTTATGGCGATTCTTAGTTAATCATCAATTAGGTTACAAACCATTTTTAGACCAATGATGACAAGCTAGTACCATACAAGGCAATCATTGAAACTCGCAAATAGTAGATTGTCGATATCTAGTTTGAACATATACCACGGGCCAATAGTATTTTTTATGGACACCATTAGATCTTTGATTTGTCATACAAAAATGAAAAAAGAATACTAGATCCTTGTTAAAAATCTACTACTGTCAACTCATGAACCTTTAAACATTAAACTGATCTATGATATTTTTGGTCCTAACTCTATATGGTATTCTAAAATTTATGCCTATCTTTATGAACACATTATGCCACTATACCAATCCCATAAATAATTCAAGTCCTTTATCCACCATCTCACATGTTATACCTTACTCAGACCAACCCTATACTACCATAGTTTTGATGGAAATTTGCTTCATTTTTTGAATTTTCTAAAATCAGCAATAGCATTATGGGAAGTTCACAAAGGAGTATTTGTACTCCACATAAGTCAGTCCATCCTATTTAAAAATATCTTATGTATTGGCTACTATTAGCCAACGATGGATGTAGATGTAATTGCATATGTTAAAAAGTGTGATAAATGTAAAAGGCTTGCCAATCTAATTCATGCCCTTGCCAAGACTCTAAAACCAATGTTTACACCATAGTAATTTTCTATATGGGACCTTAATATCATTGCGAAGATAAATCCCACCTCATCTAATGGCCATAAACATATGTTTACCACCACTTAATACTTCACTAAGTGGGTTAAAGCTATAGCCCTCACGTTACTAGAAAGAAAATTTCCAAATTCATTTTGAACCATCTCATTTATTTCTATGGTATCACTTTTGACATTATATTTAATAATGGTATATCATTCAAAATAACGATGTCAAATTGTTACATGTTGAGTATAAAATTAGTCAACATCATTCCATAGCATACTACCTACAAGGTAATCGCCAGCAAAAGCATCTAACAAAACTATTGTTAACATCCTTAAAAATATTGTTAATGATGTCACTATAATGCGTAGCTCCAAATATCTTGAACCCTCTATGCATATGATACCAATCATTGTAAACCAATATGAGCCACTTTGTATTCACTTGTTTATAGAACTACAACCATTATTCCCATTGAGGTTGAGTTACCTTCTTTGTGCATGTCTTTGAAGCATGTCATTGATGATGAAGACTATCGAGTTGATCATTTATAAAAGATAGAGTTACTTGATGAGAAATACATGGCCACAGTTAACAATATTCAAGTAACCATAAATACCTCTGTGGCCACTAAAATTAGTGTATTAAACAAAGAGAATTCAAGATTGGTGATATTAATCTTACAAAAAAACAAAAGAACACCATGGCCAACCAAAAACACAAAGGAAAGTTAAAACCTATCTAGATATACCCTTACATCATTGTTGTAAACTATGGCACCAAAACATATAGGATTTCTACACTAGACGAGGATGAAATTGATGAACTGATGAAAATTATACACCTCAAGCATTACTTTGCTTAAAAGACCTAGTGTATTATCTATGAGGCCTATTTCCATTATACCATAATATCAGCATTCATATTTGTACCATATCATTCTACCATGCATTTTATATCAACTGAGTTATTTTCACTCTCCCCACCCAACCGATTAACTTTGGTTCTATTTCATTAGTTCCACAACTACTTTTACCATGAAGATTCGGACCATGTTTTAACATTTTTTTTAGTAATCCTATTATGTACCAACTACTCCTAATTATAATCACCTTTGGGTAAATTAGTGTTTTACCATCGTGCTACTAATTATAACCATTTATGGGAAAATCACTAACCTATGTCATTATTTCCTTATTATAACCTCCTATGGGAAAATTAGGGGAAATAATTATTTATTATGCCTTACAGAACCACTTTCCATGCCTATGTCATACTGATCCATTTGCCTATTTTGCCTTTCTTTTGCATTTACTTCTACACTAGTCAGATTCACTCACTGTAAGGTAGAACTACAGTGACTTAAGGTTGTATCTTAGGACTATGTAGGTCATGATTGATTCACTTTAAGGTTAGTTCAATCCCTTCTTGCCATATGCTCTCACTATTTTTTCAGAAAACTAAGCCTATGCTTTCACCATTTTTGATTGCTATCATGTCAATCTCTAATTAGTTTAGATAACTTAAAATTTTAAAAACATTAATAAATTTTAAGATCCAAAAACATTTGTACTGACTAAGCCTAGCTAGTCATCCTCAGTCTACCTTACTAGGGCAAACCTATTGTTAGGATGTTTTTTGTTGCTTTTAATTTCAATCTTTTAGTGTGTTTTATTTATTTTATCTATTTATTGTTTATTTATTTGTTTATTTATTTATTTTATTTTATTTTTGTGCCTCAAATCAATCTATATGTGTTCATTGGGTGATTCCATATGCATTATTATTGATTCCATCCATATTCATTCATCAACATTATATCATGATTTTTATCATTGGTGCCTTATTTTCAATTGTTTATTATATATAGAGTCAATCCTTACATCTATTTTGGAAATTTTTCTATGGTGTTTTATCATGAGGCATACCATCATGTGTTATAGTAAAAATCACCTCAGGAAGTCTTACAAACAATGGAGCCATATAAGTTTTTCCTTTGGAGTCATCTCAAATTATAACATGTTTTGTATTTTTATATCTGTGTATTTTTTTCTTAGAATTATGTGTTAGTTAAAAAGTAGACCTCTAGATACCTTCTTAGAAGGGATAACTGAGGTTGTAATTTAAATTTTAGAAGCAATTTATTTTATATAGTCAATATTTTTTCATTCTAAGATCCAACCCAATAAAAATACTTTTCTATGGAAATTAGAGCAAATAAATTGAAGTAACAATTTTTTTGGTAGGAATACCAAATTAGTAGCATGAAATAAATAAAGATATCAAGGTTAAACAAACATAATTGTTAATTTATTTTGATTTATTACCAGAAGTGACACTAATATTCTTATGCTTTATTGATTCAAAAGTACAAGGCAATGCAATCATCAAGAAGTGGACTCAAAATGATATTACACTTAAAACTGAACCATAACTCATAGTGCTTCTTCTTAGAATTGGAATCCTTCATGATCCTTAACCATGGGTCACAATGCTCTTAGCCCATGTCCCTTTTGACCCCTAACCATAAGTCATTCATTTTATGTGTTTCTTGATCCTATCAAAAAAAATCTTTTCATATGCTTGAGTCTTAAAATTTTTATAACTAAATATAATATGTTGTCAAATGCATAAATGACTCATATGGATTTATAGGGGAAAGAACCAAATACAAACTATAATAACAAATGTTACTTCTTATTAGAGTTTGTTTAGTTTAATAATAAATAAAAACTAATTTAAAAATTCACACAAACTAAATAAAACACTAATTAATTTGAAAAACACAAATAATATTTATCTTATATCTTTTACATCTTTTAGTTGGTTTATATCTTGACACTTATTAAAATTTAAAATAAATATAAAAAACTTATTTTCATACATATTGAATTGAACTCAAATTATTATTAGTACCTTCCCCTCATGTATTATTATTTTTACCAATTATTATTAATCTAAGTTGACTCTTGGACTGCCAATAGAAGTTTGTCGGTGGATATAAGTAGAAATCATTTCACAATGTTTGGTATAAACTATCAATAAATTACTATTTTTCCAAGTTATAGATATCTCATGAATAATTGGTCTCTTATGGAACCAATTAGGGGGATTTAATTCATTTATTTTAATGATAATCACGTTCATAAAAGCATGGACATGGGTGACATTTACCATAGAAAATAGGAATGAAAGGTGTCATGTTATTATGTAAGAAAAGATAATAAAGATAGTTATAGTATATTGCTTTTGCCATAAACTATCGATGGATGATAAGTGATGGAAATTACAAACAAAGATATTATTGCAGTCTAGTCTCATTGATTGTTGCTTCAAAAAAATTCAAAAAAAATTCATTACTTACATGACTTAACAAACTGTTGACAATGTTGTCGAGCACTTTCAAAATACAATTTTCCACTGCTAAATGCTTTGCTACTACTATTACTAGGTAATAATTTTATGGTCTTTGTAAATGTATTTGCTTAAAATATATTACAATTTATATAGTTAAAAATTATTGAACTATAAATTAGCAAGATTTGACTACTTTTTCAAACTATAACTCTTTATAGTTATTTGTTATCTGTGGACCATTCTACAAGAATATTTTATTTATGTATATATTTTTTTGGCATTGAATTTAACCACAAATTATTAAATCTGAGTACTAATTTTTAATATGTAAATGCATTATGGGAGCTTTAGAATGATTGGCTAAACTCAACACAAGACCAAAAATTCCATTAATTAAAATATACACTGGTGGTATCAAACAGATAAATGATGAAATTAAGGCAGTCATCCAAATATTCTTCTTGAGACATAAAATGAAGAAATTACTTATCATATTACACCTAAAAATCATATGATATCTTTATAAATCCATCTAAAACTAGTATATGTGTTATTGTATAAGATATTGCATACTAATCAACCAAAAAAATCGGCATGAATATCTAGATAGATTGAGCCTAAGTGCAATTATAGTAGGACTATTGAGAAAATATCCCTTTAGGCTTGATTTGGTAACCCATGTCAGCAAGGTTGATTAGGTAAAATTATTATTTTTAATTAAAACTTAGCATTGAATCCAAAGCTTCCATAATAATATCATGCATAATGAAATGAAAAACAAAACATAAAAATTATAAACATGTTGCAATAATATAGTTTTTATTATTTTGATAAGTTACAATAGTATATTTAAAACATCAATAAGGTAAAGGTTTAATAATTGACCATAATTTTAAAAAATAAGTATTGGATTTTCTTTAAATTCTACATAATATTACATAAAATTTATGAAGGAAAAAAACTATTCTATTCAATTTGAGAAAAGATAATCCCACTCAGTTGAGAAAAAAATTATTCTCTAATATTTATGTTAAAAACTTAAAATTCTTATTTTTCTGTGCTTTCTTTTTCTTTTAATTACGAGTTATTTAGGGTTTTGAATTGAGCATAGTATAAAATTTAAGTGTAAAAATTGCTTAAAAGGATGAAAGATTTTGAAGAGTATGGTTTTTTTAACATCTCTTAGACCCAATCGAACTAATTCCATGATATGATTTTTTTATGGGAACATCACTCAGACATATTCCAGGTATTTCTATAAAATGAATTTTTTTTCTAGGAAATCTAAGGTGAGCACCTCTTATGGTGAAGGTAGGTCACCCATCTTGCTAAAGACACTTGTTGCAAAGGAAAATAGTGACACTTAAATTTAATGTCTGCTAGGTGTTAGCGATGATTATTTAATGTAAATACAGGCTTACCAATGTGTTTTTTTGTTTAAATTAGTTTGTGTACTTTTATTTTAAATTGTGGAACCAATTTTTGGCATTGGGAGCTTGTTTAACTAATAAGTGCACCGATATTGATAGTGATCCCAATAATCTAGAACAATGTTTTATCCAAGCATGCCCATTGTAACAAAAATGACCAATTTTACATTTGGTAATGGAATATGTGTTTATTATTATATTTCTCAAGAATTCCCTAAAAAAATTCTCTATCATGGCACAAAAGGATAATATATGGGAAAGTAATCTATTATAAAAAAATTTCAATATTTAAAGATGGGATAAAGCAAAGTTTGATGCATAAAATAGTCCTTGTGTTTTGACTACATATAAATAAAGTACTTTTTACATAACAATTTTTTAATTTTTTCAGATGTGAGATAAAATTATTAAATTCTAATTTATATTTCCATATTTCACTAATTAATTATAAAGCCTATATTTCTCTTAAAATAGTGATAAGGAAAAAGCTTGCTACTATTATATAAATATGATATTCTAACATCAATATGTAACTAAAGCTTAAAAGAGAAAAATATATATAAGAGACTATGAAGAGAGAAAATGGTAAAAAAAAGTGTCTAAATTATTAGTGAGACTATGATAAATATTTTGTCTAATATAAATGAAGAAGATGCATGTATCACCTAGAGTTAATTTCCAACTATAAAATTTATTTAGTGTCCTATTTTATCTACAACAACTAACCAGTGATACATTATGGCATGGTTTTATCATAACAGACAATAATGTCAAAGAATAATATGTACCAATAGTGGTTGTAGGCAACTAAAATAAATAACTAGGAATCAAACAACAAAAAATTATTTAAATTGATTTAGTTATCATAATGGCTATATGTATTTTTATTTATTGAAAATGAATGTGAGAAAACCTTGTAAACAATTAGAGTAACAAATAAATCTTGCATTCTCCTCTCAAACTATTAACATGCCAATATAACAAAATAAACACTGATACTATTTTATCTACAAACCACAATATGTAGAAACAAAACAAAAAATATATGCATAAAATATATTGTATAATGTAATGAACAAAAATATAAATAAAAATTTAAGACTAATAGTTAAAAAGACAAGTTTCTTTTTTAGTACACATCACAAATAACCATTTTTTTACTAGAACTACCCATATTAATATATTTCACTTCATCACCCAAAAAAAATATAACTAATAATTATTCCACTTCTTCCAACTTATTTATGATTAGACATTTAACTTTAAACTTAAAAAAAAAAAAAAAAAAGGAAAAGTCAATTAATTTTATAAATTCTCCTAAAAGTATAATGATTTATGAGAAAATCTAAAGTAGCGTGCTATATTGATGCATCATATGGTTGCCAAATGAAATGAATTTGTTATGAAGGGATGTCAAGAATCTACCAAGGATATTTTGGAAAGTGTTCCATCACCCTAGGTCGAACGCTACCCATCAGATGTATCATAACCTGCTAAAGGTCAACAATATTTTATCATTTTTTTAAGCCTAATGCCATTCAAATTCATCATATGTAGTACCCAAACACCCTCATTTTTTAATGAATAAAGGTATAAATTTTACGAAACTATCATAGTAAGTATAATTAATTGAAATGATGTTTTTCTATATTTATTTTATTTTATGTAATCACGTGAGCTGTGATAGCCATTAGTTCTTGAAACCATATCCTATCATTTGTTCAATTCACATTGAATTTATGAATGCAAAATTTTGGCCACTAAATTTTCCATTCCATTTACTTCTTCGTAGGCTCTATGGTCGAATTAGGTCACTTGCTATAGTCTCATTTCCTTCTATTTTTCATAGTGTACTTGTGTATTACAAACTTTCCAATCACTATGACCTTCTATTCCATTATGTATCCTTCTTTCCAAGGTGTTTATCTACCATGGTTTCCATTTTACTAATATTTTATTGTTCATTTATCATAATCTTATTAAGTGGCCTTCACTTTATTTAAGTTACTATTGAGAATTCGTCCACCATAACTTTGACTATGTGACCTATTGCTACCTCAATAATAATTTACATTTATCATTTAAATGATGATCAATGTGTCTATTTATAATTATGTGGCCCTTATTTCATTGTCACATATGTATCTTATTGGTCATTAATTATCATTATATTACTTCTATGGTTATGAAAATAATAGTCCACACTAAACATAATATTTTTATTGTATTAATGCCACCATGGCATAAGGTGCCAAGTGTTCATATGGATAATATGCCATTTAACCATATGCACATAAGCTGTGTTCCATCATTAATCCCATTATTAGGGTGTATTTATCATTAAGGCTATCCTTAGATATAGAACTTAATTTCACTATGTCAACTCAGATATCACTCCATTAGACAATATGTAAATGTTTAACAACTCATATTATCATCAATATATATATAAGTTTAGAATCAATTTCTAAACCCATGTTCCTTATACAAAATCCAAAAAATTCATAGTACCTATATGATATGAAGAGATATAAATAAAATTATAATAATCAAATGTTTATTATGTTGTAAGTAGAAGCATATATCTCTTTTCATATTCATGATAAAATATGAAATAATCAAAAGATATATGAAATGAAGCATGATCTCAATCATATTATGTATATTAATTAATGGGACCAAACTTTATTAATACATAAGCATAGACCTAAGCCATGGTGAATATAGGTAGGGTGTTACATGTTCTATTATACACATGAGGCATCTCTCTCCTAAATGTATCTATAAGATCATGAAGTCTTTGAAAAACTATTTGTCTAACTCCCGTGCAACCCTAAAGAAATTATGAGTATATGGAATATTCAAGGCTTAGATTATCAATTCATAAGTCTTATTTATGTCAAAACATTAAAATAAATCTTACAATATAGTCAAAAATACACTCTTTTACTCATTTCACTAAAAAGGCCAACACACATTACTAGTTAAGATTAAACACATCATATTTTATATAAATAATTAAAGAAATTTGAAGCTAAATTATTGTGGAACAAAAGAAAAAAAATTATAATAAAATTTATTATATTTAATTATTTAATTTAGCTTGATGAGATATCGTGATAACTTTAATCCTAATATAAATTAACACTACATATATGTCTTGATGAGTTTGAATATAGATCCCATGATTCTAACTTAATGGATTAGATTCATAATAATGTAAACGCCCCTATTAATAAAAACAAATTATCATTTCAATACAACAAAACAATGAGCTACTAATAAAGGCTCATCTCCTAGGCCATACCAATACAAAAAGAAATTATGCTTAGAACCTCATAAATTAGTTTATGACATTGTAACCACCCATATCAATACAAAATAGCCATTTTCATATAATAGGGCAATGTGTTGCTAGTAAATTCTCATCTTTTAGTTTTATATACATAGATAGAGATCCAATCATGAAGTCTCCATTCGGTCATGATTCACAAAGCCTCCATGTAAAAATGGTAAATTGGAATAGTCAAATATCAAGGCCTTCAAAGAGTATACCCAACAAATTTTCTCATTTATATTTTCACTCTTAAAATATTATTCATATATAGAAAGATATTCATATTGATAAGTAATACATTTTAAATATTTTTAAATATAAAATTTCAAATACAAATTGTCTTTACATTTAAAAAAAGTAAATTATTGTATGTATGTATGTATTTATGTATGTATGTATGTATGTATGTATGTATGTATGTATGTATGTATGTATGTATGTACATACATACATACATACATACATACATACATACATACATACATACATACATACATACATACATACATACATACATACATACATAAATACATACATACATATGATTAGATCATCAATACTATTTTTATTTTGATTAATAATACATTTTTAATATTTTTAATTATAAAATTTAAAATATGAATTTATTTTACATTTGAAACATAAATTATAGTATATATGTACTATAAATGTAAGTACTAATGATTTTTTTAATCGTAAATTTTGAAACTATTAAATATATTATAATATATAATATGTCAATATGATACAATCATTCTTACAATTCATTAATATGTTTACATATCAAATACTAACTTTATTTTAAATATTAATGATATTTTCAAATTAATTAAAATGATTTGATATAATTCAGTAACTAAAACTGTGTAGTCATAACAAATAGGTTTGAAGTTCATGTCAAATGTCATATCAAGTCACAAGGATCTTTTATTTGTTCAACGCATAATGTTGTATTAAGTTATTAGAATATAAACTATATGTTTCAATAATTATCATAAATTCAACCCCTTGGTAAGAATAGAATTTGGACGTAAATGTATTCCCTTAAAAAATGGGTAACAAAGGAATGTTACTCCTCCATATGAAAGTAAAATAATAAGGTTTGAGCTTTAGCTGTTTTCCCCTTAAATGAAATCCTAACTCAAATTTTCAACACTCCTAATACCTAAAACCTGTCCAATAATAATGCAAAATATATATCTGAATACATGTAATCTAGCTATTCGAGGACATACATTTTGACTATGGGTATGTGTTATTTATGAATCATTATGGTTTTTGATTAATTGAGTGATTAAATTATAATCGGATTTTATATAATTGAATGATTAAATTATAATATATTTTTATATATAGACAATGGAAAATAGATATTTAATGAATTATAAATTAGATAAAATAAAATTATAATAAAAGTTATGAAATATAAATTAAAAATTAATAAGTGTTAAAATTAATCTTGTAATATTTCTATACAAATAAATCTTTAAAAATTTTAAAAGTAGGAAAGTAATTGAATTCCAATTAACTGAAAAGGAATTCAAGTAATTAAATCGTGAGTTATTTGAAATGAATTCTGGAGATATAAATAAAGGGAAAAACTAACATAAACTACTTTGATGGATGGAAATTGCTTAAATTTGGTCTTTTTAAACATATCCCTTTTTAGTTCTATACATGTATGAGTTCCTAAGTTAAGATGAATTATTAGAAATGAAATCAAATTGTTATTATTATAAATTGATTACATATAAATAATAGAAGTAAAGGACTTGTTACAATTGTTTAGAATTATTTTGAGGTGTGGGATTAAATTACTAAATTATAATTCCTACTTCACTAATTAATTATAAATACTACATCTTTTATTTGAAATATTGAGAAGGAATGTAATTGTTACTATTATATGAATATGATGTTATAACAACAATACGCAACTAATGTTTGAAATAGAAAATCATAAACAAATAGAGTCTAAATAGAGGAAATGATTAAAATACACTTAACTTGTAAGTGGGGTTGTTATGCAAATTCATTCCATTGGAAATGAAGAAATTAAAAAAAACATTTAGAATTAACTTTAAAATAATATAAAATCCCTATCTTCCTATTTTACATGCAACAACTAACCAACAACTCATTTTGGCATGGTTCCAACATAATCGACAACAATGTCAAAGATTTATATTCAACAAAAATATAAGTAGCTACAATAGTGGTTATGAAACAGTACAATAAAATCATTATAGATTGAATATCAATAATTATTGAAGTTGACGTAGTTAGAATAGTGTCTATATTCAATACTATTTCTTGGAAATGGATGTGATAAAACATTGTAAAAATTCAAAGAAATTAATAAATTTGGTAGTCTTGTCTTGAACTATTCGCATGCCCATATAAAAAATAAATAATCATACTCATTTATCTAGAAATAATAATATTTAGACCCCAAAAAACAAATATAATGTATATTATTATGAACAAAAATATAAGTAATATTTTAAAGATAATGGTTGGTAAGATGAGTTCCAGTTTTAATCCTCATTACACATTACCACTTTTCTATCAGAACTTTTTATATTAATAATTTTCACCTGACCAAAAAAAATTATAATACAAACATCATCCACTTCTTCCAAAATATTAATAATTATATATTTAACTTTAAATTTTTTTTAAAAAATAAGGAAAGAATAATTGATTTTATAAACACCAAGAAATTGTTTCTTAAGACAGCTTATAGTAGCAGTGATATACTGATACATCATATATAATAGCCACATGACATGAATTTTTTATGAAGGAAAGTCTTTAATCTACCAAGGAAATTTCAAAAGCTATGCCATCACCACTGGTCAAACAATGTTCATCAAGAAGATCGTGGAAGATTTTCCAGTGGTCCATAATATTTTATATCTTTTTCAAAACACTGGACATCATAAAAATACATCATATATAGTATCCACATGACCTGAGCTTTTAATAGTGAAGGTATAAATTTTAGTAAAGTCTCATGAAGGTATAATTATGGGAAATGATGTATTTTTTAATAAATGTTAGTCTATGTAAACATGTGAGCCATGGCAATGATTAATTACTGGAACCAAATATAGTCATTTGGTCAAGTTACATGAATTAAGGAATGTGGAATCCTTCTTGTTATGAATTAAATATTTATTGTGGCCAATTATTTTTCTACTCCATTTAATTTTGGACAAGTTATTTAATTAACTTTTATCACTTGTCGAAATCTCTTTTCATTTTTTTTTTTTAGAGTTTACTAGAATATTAAAAACTTTTCAACCACTCTAACCTTTTATTCCATGGGGGTTCTTTCATTTCAAAGTGTTCATCTGCCATAGTTTCCATTTTATTTATGGCTTATTTTTTGTTTATCATAATTGTATTATGTACAGTGGCTTCCACTATGTGCCTTATTGATATTTCAATTATAAATCAAATTGATCATTTAAATAATGATCACATAGTCAATTTATAATTATGTGGCCTTTATTCTCTTCTCATAATTATATTTTTAATGGCCATGAAGTATCTCTATATTACCCTATGGTCACAAGAATAACAATCCACACTAAACATGTAATGCTTTCATTATATTAATTTACCTGTGGAATAAGGTGTCAATTATTCATATGAACAATATGGCATCTAACCGTATTTGTATAAGGTGAGTAACATCACCAATACCACCATTAAGGTCTATTTCTCACTACATGGTTATCCTTTGTTAGAGCTCTTACTTTTTCCACATTAGCTAAGATACCACCCTGATGGATAATATCCAAACCCTTACCAACTTATCTCATCATGGTCATCTCACTAAAGACTGATATAAGTAAAAACATTAAAAGAAAGTTTAAAATTACATCAAAAATAATCTATTTTTCTCATTTCACTCAAAAGGCCAACACAAAAGCACATTACTAGTTAAGGGTTAACACATTATATTTATTAGACATATTTGCACAAATGTTAAGCTAAATTCTTATGGGTTGAAAAAAAAATTTCTAATGAAACTTAGTATATTTTACGATTTATTTTAACTTGTTGATTTTTGGTGCTAACCCTAATCCTAGAGTAAATCAACATGAGTTATGTGTCTTGACAAGTCCAAGTATGGATACCATGTTTCTATCTTCATAGATTGGATGCATGATATTCCAACAACCCATATGAATACAAAGAACTCATTTTAATACACCAATGTATTGGGCTAATAATAAAGTCTCAAATCCAAGACCACACCAACATAAAAGGTAACCATTCTCAAAATCTCATAGATTATTTCATGACATTGGAACCACCAATATCAATACAAAATTACCACTTCAATATAATAGGGAAATGGGATACTAGTAAAGGCTCATCTCATAGTTTTCTATGCATACATACATAACCCTTTTCTACAAACCACATATATTTGTAACTCTTTACATTCTATGGACCCATACTAATACAATAAGGCAAGAATCTCAAAATCTAGGCAAATAATAAATAAATGCACAAAGACTTTGAGACAATATAATTTTAAAACTAATATATACATGTTGATAATTTTTAAATGTAGATAATTAAAAACATGTAAAATTAATATTAAATTTATTTGGATAAGGAATGTATTTTTAAAGTTTTTTCAATGTGAAATTTCAAATATAAATTTATTTTACATTTCAAAACATAAATTGTAGTACATAGCATAAGTGTCAATATTATATTGATTCGTAAGAATTGAAATATTAATAAAAAGTTATTAAAATGTTGTAGTAAAAGGAAATTTCATCAGAATGCTACAATTTTAGTGGAGGGTGATTAAACGATGGTTATAACACATGGGAAGAGGTTGGAAATAGCATGCCAAACTAGGTTATGGTGCTACTTGGAAATGAAAAATGAGAAAAGACATAACATAGAATAAAAAGTAGCAAAGACATCAAAGAAATAGGTTCAAAAAAGTAGTACATATAGTAAGCCTTTTGTCAATCCTCATTTAAAGGGATCGATATAATATTGTCTCTATGATGATCTTATATTTGGTTCCTTACTGTATTGATCCACTTTTTGCCAATTAGCATAGGATAGTGTGTCTCATCCATCTCAATATCTATGACTTCAAAGTCACCATGCAGGCTGAGCTCTATGACTTTGATCTCCACATCTTTCAATCGCCCAATTGGTTCAATGCACCCATAATCTAAAAGACTCAGTGTAATCAGGTTGTAACTTAACATAGGTCAGCCAATAGTGACCCATGTTGATTGAGAGATCATATTGATAGTGATGACAAAATCAAACACTGTGTTGGTTACCTCATACCCTATTATTTCAATGTCTATTCTTGAATCAATATACCACTACTTTTTGCTCTTGACATGCCATATAATTTGATCTACTCATTGTTAACATTTTTGTACACACTCTATTGGATTATGAAACAAATTGTTGATGTTTTATGAGACGTCCTCATCCTAAACTGTACTAAGGAGCTTTATCATTTCTATCAAGGTAGTGAAAACACCATATTATTGCATGATGTGTATTATCTACCCATATATTTGTGCATTTATGACTACAACATCATCTTTGGTGGTCTCTTGTTGCTAAATCATTTTTAGAATCTGCATTGCTTCACACATTAACCCTTTCTTTGTGATGGCTTCTGGATACTTGTCTGGCTATGCTTCCTTGACCTTGTGGTCTTGTGGCAATTCAAAAGGGGGTAATCCATGATTTTCATGTTGCTGATGAGTGACGGCTTATAAGAATGCACCTTCTCAGGGTTGTGTGGTTACCATATTTACGTTTCTTATAACCTTGTCCTCTTGCTTCTTTTCAAACACTGGACAATCTTATGTATCATGTTATTTATAAAAACTACAATAGGCATAGTAAGATTGGCATTACATATTCATCAAGAAATTTCTTTGTACATTGTTGAACTTACTGCACAAATAGCATTGAATTTGGGATCATGGTCTATTTGCTCTACCTCCTTAATTTCTTCCTCATTAACCTCCCCTAGTTCCTCCACAATATCCTCCTCTATTCATTTGGAAACCCTAGTTACTAAAACATTGAATATTTGATGGGAGGGGGACTTAGAATTCAAAAGTTTTATATGAATCGGTGAAGGGAAAAAGACCTAACCAAACACAAAAATAAAATAATGAAATGTTTTGAATAAACCAACATGTGAGAATAAAGATAAAATGATCTTTTTATATAACATTTTCACTTACAAAGTTTTTAAAACAAGATGGTAAGTTTTTCATGTTTTTTTTTGAATTATATTTTTCTTTTACATGTAATGATGTGGGCATCCCTTGCTACCTGAGAACTAAACCTACCAACTTTCCTTATCAACATGTCTGATTAGCAATTTCACAATTTAAATAAATAAGATCTAAATTTATCAAATTAAAATTACAATAAACTATTGCCTAAGCTTTAGATTTTTTTATACCATATTTTTGAGTCTTTTTTTATGCCTTTCATTTTAGTAAAAGTATCTATAGTTTAATAAATAAATAGATTACATTTAAATCAATGAAATTAAACTAAAAATAAGCAATTTTTTAAAATTTAGATCTTTAATACGTCATTTTTTAGGCAATATATCATATTATACATAATTTTGTTGCTTTAATTTAAAGATTTCAAAATCAAATTATGTTTACTATATTATGATATTATAATTGTGTTGATCATTCCATTTTATCCATTTTTACTTCAATAAAAATCTGAAATCAATAACATTTAAGTGAAAGACAAAATCATACACATATTTCTAAGGATCTATGTAGTGTACATCCATACCTCACACATCCCTCACCTAAGTAACATTGATCTTCAGAATATCTCTAAATATTTGTTTAAACTCCATACACCTCCAAGTATATGTATGAACTCCTCATTTTCCATTATTCTCATTCTTCATGATAATATTTATTCCAACCCAATATAATACTATTTTACCACACATTGGACTCTTGGAGAGCTTTAAAAATAAAAATATTGCCATTTCATAGATTTTCCAATGCCATTCAACAACTATAAACTACACTAAGTATGACATTTATCCTATCAATCCATACTACATGGATGCCACATATCGATCAACATCCCACAAAAGAAAAAAGGTTGCCACATTTATTGATTTTCTTAAACTATTTTTTGGGGATAATCAACAAACAACTCTTCTTCCAGCAAAACCCCTAGCAGTAAAAAATTATCTATTCCATGCTCCTATACATGCAAAGTTTGTAAAATGGCAATAGAAGCATGAAGGAGAAGAAGTATGAGCACGAGATGGAGGATGAAACTCTTCTACACTCTTCTTCCTCATCTGTGAGTTCATTTCCTTGACAAAATTCTCTAAAGGTTACCGGATTTATTCACACAGATGCTTCTATATAATTTTTGGAGTGCGGTCGATGTTCAAACCTACTATTTTTTGTCAATTGTGTAAGATGGTAGGTCACCTATTTAGGTTTTCTGCTACTGGGAACCATTCAATGAAAGAGCATATCAACAACCCACAACAAATTCCATGAACGTATGCTTACTGAAACACCTTTCCTCTTGATATTTTAATAAAGATTTCTTATTTGTATGCCAAATGCCTACTGACAACATCATTGATGAGGAATGGATTTCAATTTAATAACAACTTTTTAGAAACAACTTGAAGACAATTAGCGGTTGGGGCATCAACGTACACATCGCCAATGGGCCCTCCATAATTATCCAATACGTGACCAACGTTATCATTCATGGAATCCACATTCATGACTATAATCATGTTGGCAATGCCATGGGGAGAGACTTACCCACAAACTATGGGTGGGTAACTAATTTTGACAGTGATGGGGTCTCTATTTTTGGTGGAAGTCACATTTGGGTGGACTATTGCTCACTGTCGAGATGCACCAATGACCTAATCAACGCCATAATGGGTTCCACTACTATTAGCATTTCCAATAACATTTTTGCCCATCACAACGAGGTTTGATCCCCACCCCATTCGAACAATCTTGTATTTTTTGAAATAAATGTGTATATTGTTTATGATCAACATTTTAGATCAAATCCAGTTATCCATCGTTCTGATCCAAAATGACAGTTATAAAATATATTCACATTTATTTTTTAAAACAAATATTCTTAAAAACCTTATATCTTTAATGTTCTCAATTACTTGATTAATTAACTTATTTATGATAACATCTGTAGATATGGGTAAACAAATAATGCAGGGGATTTTGTTATGGTATAATGATAAACTACACACTAGATTTGAACATGCAGGTGACCACTACATTTAACCATTTTGGTGCAAGTCTTGTGTAGCAAATGCCAAGGTAAGAAGACACAAAAGTCCCACTATTTTGTCACTTTATAGGTCATGCACAACACAAGCTATTTTTATCCACATGTGCTCTTTGTGTGTATGCACCTATTTTTTGAACCCCTGCTTCAATGCGACAACAAAACTATATATGCAAATTTGGGATTGGCAAAATCGTGATGAGCTATGCTTTGAGATCTGCCATTTTTACATGAAAAAATGTATTGAGCTTAGGATTTTGGCAGTGATTACCTATACCAGATCAACTGTTTGTAGTTAAAGTCAGATGTCAATCAACATGCATGGTGTGGAAGGAAAATTATACTACGAGCTATTATGGAAACAATGTTGTTGTCAATTATTGGTGTTTCAATAGTAGAGTGACATGGACAAATTACCAATTGTTTTGGCATCAATGTTGGTAGTTGAAGACTACGAACACGTGTCAACATATGATGGGGGGGGAACTTTAATTTTTCAGGTTATATGTGAGACGAATCTTTGGGGTTTCACCAAAATAAAAACACTTCTAACGTAAAAAGTTGTCGAAATGTTGTAGAAAGAAATTTCTCCCGAATACTATAATTTTAAGTGAAAGTGATTAAATGAAGATTATAGCACATAAAAAAAAGTTAGAAATAGCGCGCTAAAGTGAGTTATGGCATCAATTGGAAATGAAAAAAGAGAAAAGACGGAACATTGAATAAAAAGCAGCATAGAGGTGGTTTCTTTTTGATATTATTATTAATTGAACGGTAAGGATTCCTTATACGCTACAAAGCAGCTATCGAACGTATGGCTGAGATAAGAGATTCCTTCGTCGCCCTCATTGAACGGCTGCGATTGCGTAAAAAATGTACGGCGTGTATAGTAAACACTTGACTGGGTCACGACAATGTAAGATAACCGTTAAAACACTTGACTGGACTCGATTCGACTCGGTCACGACAACGCAATGTAAGCTCAGTCGGTCGCCAAACGCGGAGCCTCTACTCAGTCGCGATTCACGAAGTATCCATTTCCAAATTCCAAGAATAGTCAAATCTGAGGGCCTTCCTATTGCCTATTTATATTTTCGCTCTTCAAAGATTATACCCAACAAGTTTGCAAACATAGATTTCAATATCATCTACGAGATAAAAACAGAGGTTTTTTTTCTTCCAAAACAATCAGATTATGGCATTATATCAATTAGCCATTGGCAATTGGAAGGACGCTGGATATTAGTTATCAACAGGTAATCATAATTTTCAAGGATATGGAGAAACCAAAAGCCAAGAGCAACTTGGTAACATATGGAGAGATATCCAGGGTGCCAACCATTGGAAAGGTTTGCTTGATCCCATTAACCCTCTTCTCAAAGCCCAGATTCTCAAATATGGTGACTTCGCACAGCAATGTTATGATTCTTTTCACAATTCTCAATCTTCGAAATACTATGGGAATTGTAAACGCAGCAAAAGCTCACTTTCACAGAGATTGGAATTGCTTAAATGTGGGCGTGGGTATCAAGTCACCAAATATATATACGCCAATACCCGTGTTTTGAACTCCTTTTTCGTAGAGGATTCAAGTGACATAGGCGCTTGGATTGGATTTATTGCTGTTTGCGCTGACCCAGATGAGATAAAGAGATTGGGAAGACGTGACATAGTTGTTGCCTGGAGAGGCACTGAAACTCCGCATGAATGGATGCAAAACCTCAAAGACATATTAGTTCCTGCTACCACATCTCAGGCTACAGCATGCTCTGACATCCAAACCAATATTTCAAAACCAGATGCTAGGGTAGAGAAGGGATTTCTCAAATGTTATACATCCACAGACGAGGACTATGTTAGATGCAGGTTAAGTGCAAGAGAAATTGTAGTCGGTGAGATAACACGGTTATTGAATGAATACCAAGACGAACAACAAGATTTGAGCATAACATTCACCGGACACAGCTTGGGAGCTGCGTTGGCAACCCTGAGTGCGTATGATATCAAACAAATTATGAGTGAAAATGGAATGAGCCCAATACCCGTGACAGTGTTTTCTTTTGCCTCTCCACGTGTGGGAAACCTGCCATTTGCCCAACATATGGAAGAGATTGCCGTCAAAGTTTTGCTTTTGGTAAACAAAAAGGACTTGGTTCCCAAAGTTCCCGGAGTTTTTGTAAACGAGAAAATGGGATGGCTCACTAAAATTCTGCAATGGCTGCCGTGGGCATATGTTCATGTGGGAGTAGAGATTACTTTAGACAGCAGCAGCTCGCCTGTGCTGAAGAAAACGTTTAATCCTGCAAGCTTCCACAACTTAGAGGTTTATTTACTCCTAGTGGATGGGTTTCAAGGGATGAAGAAGGGTTTTTATTTCCAGTATTCAAGGCTCAGGGTAAATTCATTTGAAGGTATTTTTCTTTTTCATTTTGCATTTTTTTATTTATTGGTCGGTTTTAAAATGTATTTGTTTTGAGTATCAAATTCTATTTTTATTACTTGACACTTGTGTTGAAGTCCTGAACTGATGTATTTAAAAGGCCTCAAACCCACTGAATCTAATTAGTTGGAAGATTTTTTGTCATACTAAATCATGTTCTTGAAATGCATTAAGTTTAAGGATTTTTGGGTGAAATGATATTATACAAGTTGTTTATTTGCATCATAATAGTAGTGTGCATCAGTATATTATGAATACATGGCATAAAACAACACCTTATATGAGTGATGGTTCTTATATTCATTTTAAAAGGTCATCATCTAATTTTTCAATAAAGACCGGATAATACAAGTCTACTCTTTGGGTACTCTAGTTTATTGTTTTCCTAAGTTAGGTCAATGAACTTCATATTCTTGTTAATTTATTATTATTACATCAATAATATCAATAATGTTAGATGTAGAATCTATTAATGTCTAGGGAAACTACTTTTATATATCCTCCAGCTTTTCTTGCACCATGGGGGTAATTTCTAGTATAATTGGAGTGATTCCTTGCAGATATAGAAACGGTTATGTATGAAATGAGAGGGTTTCAATTCATCTCAAACTATAGGATGTTTTGTATTTTTATATCTATGATTTTTTTTAGAATTATGTGTTAGCTAAAAAAGCAGTCCTCTAGATACCTTCTTGGAAGGGAGAACTAAGGTTTTAATTTAAATTTTTGAAGGCATTTATTTTATATATCCAATATGTTTTCTATCTAAGATCCAAACCAATAAAAATATTTTTCTATGGAATTAGAGCAAATAAATTAAAGTAACAATTTTTTTGCTAGGAATACCAAATTGGTAGCATGAAATAAATAAAGATATCAAGGTTAAATAAAAATAATTGTTAATTTATTTTTGATTTATTACCAGAATTGATACTAATATACCTTTGCTTTATTGATTCAAATTTACAAGGCAATGAAATCATCAGTAAGTGGATAGAAATGATATCACACTTGACCCCTAACCATAAGTCACAGTGCTTCTTTTTAGAATCATAATCCTTCATGACCCCTAACCATAGGTCATAATGCTCCTAGCCCATGTCCCTTCTAGCTACTAACCATAAGTCATTCATTGCATTTGTTTCTTGATCCTAACAAAAAAATATCTTGTCCTATATTTGAGTCTTAAAATTTTAATAACTAAATATAACAGGTTGTCAAATGCATAAATGACCCATACGGATTTATAGGGAAAACAACCAAATGTAAACTATAATTGCAAATGTTATTTCTTATTAGAGTTTATTTCGTTTATTAATAAATAAAAACTAATTTCAAAACTCAGAAAAACTAAATAAAACACTAATTAATTTAAAAAACACAAATAATATTTATCTTATATCTTTTACATCTTTTAGGTGGTTTTGTATCTTGACACTTATTAAGATTTAAAATAAATATAAAACACTTATTTTCATACATATTGAATTGAACTCAAATTTTTACTAGTACCTTTCCCTCCTGTACTATTATTTTCACAAATTCTTATTAATCTAAGTTGACTCTTGGACTAACAATAGGAATCTTAATGAACCTGAAAACTAACAAGACAAATAAAATTACCAATAGGCCAAGATTCTAAATAATAACTTGTATTGATTCGTATTGAATGACTTGAAATAATTACAAACCCAAACTATAATTAAATAATCCTCAACTCAAAAATTAGATTTTACATTTAGAAAAAAAAATCTAAAAAAAATGTCTATTTTTAGCAACCGCTATTTATAGTAAGTTTTGCATGCAAGCGTACATGGCTCTATTTTTTTTTTTAAATATCTTAAATGCTAAAATTAGCTAATGGGATGAAATTCAACTAAATTTGACGTCTAGTTCTCAAAATATTCAATTTCTAAAAATAGAAAATTTCCAAAAGAACTATTAAATATTAATTCTAGACCCTCAAATGATCACATTGAGCCTCCAAAAAATAGTAAAATCAAATCTAAGGGGATAGACCAAAATATTCTAAATGTTAAAATTACCCTATGGGACAAAATTCAACTGAAGTTGACATCTGATTCTAAAAATATAGAATTTATAAAATTAGAAAATTCTTAAGAAAATCGTTAAATGTTAATTTTGGACCCTCAAATGATCACGTTTATCCTCAAAAAAGATCAAAATCAAATAAAATGGGATAGAGCACCTTAAGGTAGAATTGAACTTTTTGACATGTTCATTTTGGCATGTAAAAGAGTTCAAATGGAGTTATGGGTCAAAGGTTATGGCCTCCGAAAGGTTCACATATTTTCTCTACATCATTTTCCTCTAGTTGAAAACAACTCAGTTCCTACGAGTTGCCCTGATTATACTACTATTTTTATTTGTCAATCTTATTCAAATCCTATTATGTAATCCAAGTGTTTTCTTCTTGTTCCAATCCTTTCCACTGCACCTAATACCTATTATAATTGCCTTGCCTTGTGATCACTGTCTTCATATCCAAATCATACACTATTTTTTCTTTCTTCTTCTTTGGAACTTGTTGCTCCCAATTTATTTATTTATCTTCATTACCTTCATCATCTTCTCTTAGGAATTCATATAAATATAAAACATTAAATATTGGATATATTTAAATTTTTTTTAGTAAACTCACCTCATATGCATTGTCATTGATTTTATTCATAATTTTGCATGGTCTAATTTTCTTGTACTTCAAATTATTATATGTGCCTTTTGGAAATCTTTCTTTCTTCAAGTACACCATTACCAACTCTCCTTCTTCAAATACCTTTGATCTTCTTTGGACATCTACTGTTGCTTTATATTACTTGTTACTTTCTTGTAACTTTCTTCCTACTCCTTGAAACTATTGCATATATTCTACAAATGCTTCTACATCATCACTAATTTAATCTGCAATTGATAATTGTACCAAATCTAAAATAACCATAAGATTTCTCTCATAAATAATTTGAAATAGTGATTTTCTTATTGATCTATTTACTAAACTATTATATGCAAACTTAGCTTGTGGTAAAGCCAAGTCCCATTTCATGGGCTTCTCTCTCACTATGCATCTCAACAAATTTCCTAAGATCATATTCATAAATTTTGTTTATCCATTTTTTTGTGGGTGACATGCACTACTGAATTATAGCTTGGTACCCATATTCTTCCACAAAGTCCTCCAAAAATGATTTATAAATTTTGTTTCCCTATCTAAAGTAATAGTTTTTGGAACACCATAAAATCTCACAATATCCATAAAATATAATTTTTCAACTCTAGTGGCATCATTCATTTTCTTACATGTAATGAAATGAACCATTTTAGAAACCATATATACAATAACAAAAATTTAATTGTTACCTCTCTATGTGTTTGGCAATCCTAACACAAAATCCATACTCAAATCTATCTATAGCCCTTTTAAAACTAGTAATGGCATGTAAAACCCAGTATTTTGTGCATGTCCTTTAGCCACCTGACACATTCTACTCTTTGAAACATATTTTGTTACATCTCTCTTCATTTTTTGCTAAAAATACTTTTCCTCTACCAAAGCTATTATCTCTATCTTACCAAAATGTCCAGCCAAACCACCACTATGTAATTATCTTATTATATTGTCTCATACATACACAACTATAATGCATAATTATTTCCCTTTAAAGAGATAAATTTTTTGCATAAGATACTCATCATGAATAGCATTTGTCCCACATGTTAATGGAATCTTTCACTTCTCAACTACCTTACTAAAACATGGATCAATATCATATAATTATTTAATAGCTTCAAATCTAGCTACTTCACTCACCATAGTATTTAATAACTCTATCCTCTTACTCAATGCATTAGCTATCTGATTCTATTTTCTTGGTTTATGATTCAACACAAAATAATACCCCTACTAGAAAGAAACTCTATTTGCATATCTACTATTCAACTCATTTTGTGTATTCACATACTTCATAACCTCATGATTTATAAATATAAACTCATCTGGCACCAAGTAATTCATATAATGTCTTAATGCTTGTACAATTGCATAAAGTTCAACATCATAAGTAGAGTACTTTATTCTACTCATTCAATTTTTCACTAAAATATGCTATTAGCTTTCCTTCTTGACTCAAAACAACACTAATTCCCATAAATGAAGCATCACAATAAACCTTAAACACTTTGTTAAAATATGGTAATGCTAAAATTGGCCTTTTTGTAATCTTCTTTTTCAAAAATTCAAAACATACTATGGCTGCTGGAGTCCATGCAAATTCTTTCCCTCTCATGCAATCTGTTATTGGTGCCACAATACTACTAAATTTTTTAATAAATTTTCTATAAAATGTTGTTAAACAATCAAAACTTCTTACCTCTATAACGTTTTTTGGAATAGGCCACTCAAAAATCACCTTTATCTTTTCTTCATCTATTTTCACACCATCTACTAAAATTACAAATCCTAAAAATACCAAACTATTCTGCATAAATCTACACTTCATCAAATTTTCATACAACTTCTCCTTTCTTAAAAAATCCATTACCATTCTCAAATGTTTTAAATGTTCTTCTTTAGTCTTATTGAATATAAAAATATCATCAAAATAAACAACTACAAACTTACCAATATATTCTCGTAGCACTGTATTCATCACCCTCATAAATGTGCTAGGTGTATTAGATAATCGAATGGTATAACCATCCACTCATATAACCCATCCCTAGTATTGAATGTGGTTTTCCACTCATCTCCTTCACGAATTGCAATTTGATAATAACCAGTCCTTTGATCAATCTTGATAAAATATTTTCCTCCTGCAAGCATATCTATCATATCATCTAAATGAGGTATGTAAAACCTATACTTTATTATAATTTTATTCATTGCTCTACTATCTACACACATTCTCCATCCTTGATCTTTCTTTGAAGTTAGAAAATTTGGTGTTACACAAGGACTCATACTCTCCCTTATCACTTCCTCTCTTTGTAATTTAGTAACCTATTTATTTAATTCTATATGTTTTGTTAGACTCATCCTATAATATGCTTGATTGGGTAGAGCTAATCCTATAATCAAATCAATGTGATGTTGCATATCTCTCTTTGGTGATAAATCATCTGGTAACTCATCAGGAATAACATCTACATATTATTTTAACACTCTTAATGCTTCTATTGGTATTTGCACCATTTTTATTTCTTTATTCTTTACTACTAATGCATAACATCCACTTGCTACCTTCATATCTTGGATAAATTCTTTAGTAGAGAGCATGTTTTCTATCTTCTCTTCCTTTTTAAGAGGAAATAAAACTACCTTTGTATAACCTTTCCAAAAAGTATACATCTTATTTACTCCATCATGAATTACTTTCCTATCAAATTACCATAGTCTTCCCAATAACACATGACACGCATCCATCAGAATAGCATCACATCATATTTAATCATTATAACTCTTTCCTATAAAAAAATTGATTAAACACCTTCTATTTATTGTAACTTCATTCCCTTTTTTAAACCATGAAATTTGATAAATATTAGGATGCTTTTAACATATAGATTTAGTTTCTCAATCATTTCTTTAGAAACCATATTTTCATAACTACCACCATCTATAATTACTTTACAAGCCTTTCCACCCAAAGTACATCTTGTTCAAAAAATATTTGATCTTATACATGCATCACCACCTTCTTTATTCTACACTTGTTCCTTCATTGGGGCGATCATGGTTCTTCTCATCATGAGATTCTCTCCAACATCTGCTAGTGTAACATTAATATTTTGCTATTCTATTTCAGCGTCAACTAGATTTACTCTTGGGTGATCTTCTTTTCTCCTTTCTTGATCTTCATAGTGTGGACACCCAAACACTCTGTGCCCTTATTCTCCACATATATAACATATATAAGATCTACATTGATTCATAAATCATCCTCTAGTACACCATAACCTCATCCTCTCTAAAATCATCTTCCTCTTTGTTGCTATTGAAACCCTTGTCTATTATCATCTTACCTTTTTGCACCACATGATGATTCACCTTTATTTTCATTAAATATACCTATGGTGGTATTAAATCCACCTTATACCCTTATTGGAGGGAATCTACCTCTTTCTAGACCAGGAGATGTCCTAAAATTCTCTCTATTTTGTTTCTTTTCTGTTTTTAAAGATAATTGATAAGCCTCCTCCATGTTAAGTGGTCTATGCATGCTTAATTCATCTTGAATAGAAAATATCAAACCATTTATATACCTTTCATCCATTTTGTCTTTTGTTTTATCATGCTTCACTCATATGTAAAGATTATAAAATTCATCTATATACTCTTGTATATTGTGATCTTTTTGCCTCAAATTCTAAAATTTTCTATATAGGGTTTGTGCGTAATCCACATGAAGAAATTTATCTCTCAACTTACTCTCCATATTTTTCCACAAATTAATATTCTCTTTACATTTTATCTATCTCTCTTTCTATATGTGATCCCACTAAATCATTACATGACCTTTTAATTTCATGAATGCAAACGTTACCTTCTTTTCTTCTCTCATAGTCTTCCACTCAAAGAACTTCCCATGTTATTCATCCAATCTATCATTTCCTCTCATTCTAAATTTCCTCTATAATAGAGAACATAAACCTTGATTCTTTTATTTATTCCTTATAAATCTTGAACCATCATCTCTTCCATCGATGGTGGTTGCTCTTGTTTTTCTTCTTCTTAGTGAACTTCTTCATCATGATCTGTGTCTTCCTCATCACCACCTTATTTTCTCTACTGATTGGTAATAACCTCTATTGATTATTGATCTTACATTTTTATCTTTTATATAGTCTGATTCATTTGTAAAACACCTACTCATCCTCTTGACATTCCTTACTCTTCCAAGATTCGCACCTACTATGATACTAGATAATGAACCCAAAAACTAACAAGACAAATAAAATTACCAATAAGCCAAGATTATAAATAATAAATTGTATTGATTCATATTGAATGACTCGAAATAATTAAAAACCCAAACCATGCTTAAATAGTCCTCAACTCAAAAATTAGAGTTGACATACAAAAATTAAAAAAAAAAACTAAAATCTAAAGAAAACATGTATTTTTAGTAGCAAGTATGTGCGGCTCTAAAAATTTATCTAAATATCCTAAATGCTAAAATTAGCCTATGGGATAAAATTCTACTCAAGTTGACATTTGGTTCTAAAAAAATATAGTTTTTAAAAATAAAAAATTCTTGAAAAATTCATTAAATGTTAATTTTAGAACCTCTAATGATCACGTTTAGCCTCAAAATATATGAAAAAAAATCTAAGGGGATAGAGCACCTTAGTACAGAATTAAAATTTTAGATATGGTATTTTTAACATGTGAAAGATGTCAAACAAATTTAAGGTTCAAAATTTATGACCTCCTAAAGGTTGGCCTATTTTTTTGCCTCAAATCTGTTGGTGGATATAAGTAGAAATCATTTCACAATTTTTGGTATAAATTGTCAATAAACTACTAATTTTCCCAGTTATAGTTAATTGATGAATAATTGGTCTTTTTATTAACCAATCATGTGTATTTATTTCATTTGTGTTAATGATAGTCCCTTTCATAATAGCATGGACATGAGTGACATTTACCATGGAAAATGGGAATGAAAGGTGTCTTGTTATTATGCAAGAAAAGATAATAAATATAGTTATAGCGTATTGATTTTGCCATAAAATATGGATGGATGGTAAGTAATGGACATTACAAAAAAAAAATATAATGGTAGTTTAGATTTTTTATTGTTCCTTCAAAAACATTCAAAAAAAATTCATTACGTGAATGACTTAACAAACCATTGATAATGTTGTCGATCACTTTAAAACTACTATTTTCCATTGCTAATTGCTTTGCTGCTACTATTAACAGGTAAGGATTTTTTGCTCTTTGTAAATGGATTTTATTAAAATCTATTAAAATTGATATAGTAAAAAATTATTGAACTATAAATTAGCAAGATTTGACTACCTATTCAAACTACAACTCTTTATAGTTATTGGAATTGAATTTATTCACAAAATATAAAAAATAAATACTACTTACTAATTTTTAATACATAAATGCAATATGGGAGATTTAGAATGATTGGCTAAACTCAACACAAGACCCAAAATTTCATTAATTAGACTACACAATGGTGGTATCAACCAGATAGAGGATGAGATTAAAGAAGTCATCCAAATATTCTTTTCAAGACATAAAATAAAGAAATTCCTTATTAGATTACACCTAAAAGTTCTATGAAAGCTTTAGAAGTCCCTCTAAAACTAGGCCATGTGTTATTTTATAATATATTATGTACTAATCAACCAAAAAAATTAGGCTAAATCTCTAGATAGCCTGAACCTAAGTGCAACTATAGCAGGTTTATTGAAAAAATGACCCTTTAGGCTTGCTTTGGTGACTCATGTGAGTATGGTCGATGAGGGAAATTTATTTCTGTGTAGTAAAACTCAACATTGAAGCCAAATCTTTCAAAACAATATCATGCATAATGAAATGAAAAATAAAATGTAAAAATTACAAATATGTTACAATAATATAATTTTCTTTTTATAAGTTAAAATAGTATATTTAAAACATCAATAAGGTAAAGGGTTTTATAGTTGACCATAATTTTAAAAAATAAGCATTGGGTTTTTTTTAAATTGTACATGATATTACACAAAATTTATGAAGCAAAAAAACTATTGTATTAAATTTGGAAAAAAATAATTCCAGTCGGCCAAGAAAAAAAATTATTCTCTAATTTTTGTGTTAAAAACTTAAAATTATTCTTTTTCTATTTTTTCCTTTTATTTTAATAATGAGTTGTTTAGGGTATTGAATTGAGAATAGTAGAAACTATAAATGTTGGCATTGCTAAAAAGGATGAAAGACTTTGCAAAGTACAAGTTTTCTTTAACATCTCTTAAACCTAATAGAATTAATTCCATGATATACATATTTTTGTGGGAACATCACTCAAACACATTCCAACTAATTATATAATATGAGTTTTTTTTCTAGGAGCATCTAAGGTGAGTACTTCTAATGGTGAAGGTAGGTCACCCATCTTGCTAAAGACACATGTTGCAAAGGATAATAGTGACACTTAAATTTAATGTCTTCTAGGTGTTAGCGATGATTATTTAATACAAATATAGGCTTACCAATGTGTTTTTTGTTTAAATTAGTTTGTGTATTTTTCTTGTCCATACATGTTAAATTGTGGAATTAAATTTTAGCATCAAGATATTATTTAACTAATAGGTGCACCGAAATTGATAGCCATCTGAATAATCTAGAACTATGTTTTGTCCATGCATGCCCATTATAAGAAAAATGAATAAGTTTATAGCTAGTACTAGAATATGTTTTTATTATTATATTTCTAGATAATTCCCTAAAACAATTCTCTACCATGGTGCAAAATGATAGAGCAATAGGATAATATATGGGAAACCATTCTATTATAAAAAATTATCAATATTTAAAGAGATAATAAAGTAAAGTTTGAAGAATAAAACAATTCTTGTGGTTTGATAAGCATTTAATATTGAGTGGATTTATTTATGTCATTAAACCCTTAGCCTATGTTCATGAGTTTTGAAATGTAGTTGGCAGTTGGTAGATAAAAGACCTCAAATATTTAGGACTTCTAAATAACACATATATTGAATAGTTATTTTCCAAATGGAAACTTAAATTAGGAATGATACACAAGCTTTAGAATATTTTCACTAAATTCATCTTTTGGGTACTATCACCCATATATTGAGCAAGTGAAAACATACATACAAGCATTTTTGCATGAATGTCTAACTTATGTTTTGTTTTATTAATAATTTTTCATAGAACATAAAAAAAATGATACATTACCTGATGTAGATATTCAATAATTTCCTTTTAGTAAGAAAATTTGTTATATTTTGTAATGGACTCATTATGACACCTCATTTTTTTAAATATAAAGTAAAATGCATTGGCTTAAAATATTATCATTTTTCATTTGTATCTTCTTTAATGCTTCATATACTTTAACATATATTATATTCTAACAACTTTGATTTACATTAAGTCTATGTTAATAACTTTGTATATGTATATAGTGGATTAACAACTTGACAAATATTAGATGGAAAGCTCCTTCTCAAGTATTGATACTATGAATGATTAACTATATCTAGCTAGTTGATAGTTTTAGACACATAAAATTGGCCATAATTGGATTTCGATGAGACTTCAAACTAATTCCTACCAACCATTAGAAATTAATCCTAGGAATCACTAAACATCCCAAATTTTCTTTTGCATCACTCATCAAAGCTCAGAATCATGTTGAGGCATATCAAATTGGGGTATCCTATCGTATGAAATAGTAACCTCTCATGAATTCATCCCTAAGCACCTTTCAACATCACAATATTAAATTTTTATTATGGACCTATTAAGAGGGGCACATGAACAAAAATAAAATATTGAAAAAGCTAAATGGATAATTAGAATTAATTAACAAGTTAAACTAAATGAAATGCGTATTTCAACTTCCATGTGTAATTAATGAATATATAAAAAATAAATTCAAAAATATGAATATCCTAGCCTTTCATCATGATATTTGTGAGTTGTCAAGTTCTTTGGAAATATCCTAAAATATATCATTTTATAGACCCATGCCTATTCATTGAAAAGCATGATTAATTAACAAACTATGAACTCTAATAGGGTTATATTTGACTCACCTAGGTTAGGTTTCAACAAATTCCATATTTAAATTCCACCTTGACTCACCTTGGGTTAGAGTTAGATCCATTTGATATAAATACAATACCTTGCCTATTAAATTTTAATCTATTTTGGTGTAAAATTATCATGCACAAATGACTTCAAATATTTGAGAAGAGTAGTGTTATAATGTGAAAAATCCTAGCAAGTAAGGTTTTAATATCAAAATCTTGAAGCCAAGTTACATCAAGCCAACACAATCCATGGTGCCAAGGAATAAAGGAACTACACAACCTCCATTGCCAAATATTTCTTGAGAACAAGTTGATCAAGCCACTCAATAATGCATTTGGAGCTCCCAAAAAAGGTAAAGGATTCATTGTCTTTTGAACTTTAGTTGTTCTTTCGTTTGTCTTTTGTTAACTAATTTCACCCCCAAGATCATCTTAAATTTTTTATTTTTTACTTTGTTTTTTCTATATTCTATTTTTAGTTATACATAGTTTTACATAGTAACCAGTACTGGTTTAAACTAACCAACATCAATCTCATCCTAACTAGCATCAGTCCCTATGTAGGGCATAACATAGTAGAAAAGCTTGGTTTTTTAAGTTTTCTTAAAACTTGTAGTTTGTTATTCTTCATTTTATTGAATTGCATACTCTCTATCTATATCATTCTTTTGCAAAATCTAGAGTTTTTTGGATATTTTATACTTATTTAGGTTCATAAAATGTTTTTCAAATCATTTTGTTTTTTCTATGGTTTTATGAGTAATTGACATCAGTTTTAATTCAACCAATATCAGTTCTTTTACTTTTTGCATCACTTTTATTATAACTAGCATTGCTCTGTGTGGATCGACATTAGTCTATGTGTAACAAAAATAGAGAAACTCAAGAGCTAAATTGGAAAAATGTTTGACTCAATCATGAAATTGATTCAAGGTATGCAAAAACACTCTAGAAATTATAGGACCTCAGCTGGAAAATGTCATAAATTTGGAAGTGTTTAAGTCTTGAACATTTTTTTGTAGTGCCTAAAATAAATTTAGACATTTTTATGCTTAGTTACTTTGTGAATTTGTTTAAAAGTTTTAAACTAATGCTAAGGGGCCAAAACAAATTCACTACACATTTCATTTTTAGTACATTAGAATAAACTTTAATAACTTAGTTACATGCTTTTGAGAAGCATTATTTTTATCCCTTTTTTGTTTGGTGTTGTTTATTTTTGAAAATAAATTGATGCATGTATGCTCTCCCGCTTCCCCTTTAGGGAACTTGGCTGATTAAAAGTGATCTTATTTGTATTTGTGCCTTGTCCAAAATCTTGAAAATAATGTTGTTAAGGATCTCCCTAAATCTATATGGTTTAGGTGATCTAAACACAACCTTAAAGTCTTTTCACTTTATCATTTATTTTTATGCAACTTGGCTTGTTAGCAAGAGTTTATATCCTCCTCACGAGTTATTTAGGGGTGATTTTACATAAGTTTTCATCTCTCAGAATCATACTAAACCCACTCTATGGTGGGGTATATAAATCAGGGCACATATATTATGATTGCTACGGAGCTAGCAGCTAGCCTGCTTGATCATAAAAAAAAACTGATTTAGGTCTAGCTAACCAATGAATTCCATTAAGAAGTATATAGATGGAATAAATATGTAAAGGAATAGACCTTTGTATAGTAAGTTAGACAATATGAACTCAATTTATGTGATACATCTCTAGTTTTAACCACACTTGAGACCATCTAGATAACCAAAAAATTAGTTTTAGAATAACCCCACTTATTGCATAAATATTGTGGATGTAGGGCGAGTAGCCCAAAATTCCATATCACCATACAATTTCTTGGGAGAAGAGGGGACTCAAAAATCCTACTTTTTGTGTGCTTTTATTTTTGTATTAAAACTTAAAATCCTCACAAGAGCATGTATATAGACGAAATTCAATAGTACTACACAACCTTGTCAGCTTTAAGATTAGGATGTTACATTTATATGTTTATGTCATTTTATCCTTGATTTCATAGTTTTTGAGTCTAAAACTATCTATTTTATTTTTTATTCCATGTAAACATAATTTTGTGTCCACATCACTCTATTATTTGAGGAGGCATTACATTGTCCATTTGACACCGTATGTTTAGATTAGTCTTTTTGATAAATATTTGTGTGTGTTTTTCACTTGATTCGATAGGGTAACATTATGACACCCAATACATTTTATGTTTTATGCCTTATATTATTGAAACAAACCATCAATTGCACCAACATCGTTACCCTGCTTAAACCATTTCATAGACTTGTTTTATCTTTTGTCCAAATTTTAAATTTTAAACCAAACCACATGTGCCTTTCGGGTCTTTGTCTAGTACCATTAAGCCATTCACCTTTATCTAAATTATTTATCAATGAATCCTAAATTTCTTGAGATGCATTTTTAATTAACTTGGACAAGTTGAAATCTAAATACAGATTGATTTCTATTTATGCCTTATGTAATTTGGGCCTAGACATAGATATTTATTTTTTGGGTTGTGTAACTTAGGTTAATTATTTACCCACTTTGAAAACTATTGTTTGTGCCTTAATTTGGGAGAAAATAGTCTATTTCTAGGTGTATTTTTTTCATGCCTTATGCCAATTTCGTTAAAGTTCATGTCTAAAATCAAGTGCCTAGTCTATGCCAACATGTTTTAAATTTGTTAGATTAAATCATAACCCTTTGTTTGAGCTTATATTTTGACATCATGTTTGTTTAAAAGACTTATAAATCTTTTATTTTCCTAGATTAGACTTATTTGGAACACTTTGAACCTAGAGTTTAGCAATCTAGTTTTAGTTCGTCCACTTGACCTTTTTGTGTGAGACATTTAACATTGGAAAATTAATGTTAGTTTGTGTTCTACAAAGTTTTAGCATAAACCCTTTTTAGAGATATAAATCCATCCCTTTGACTAATTTAAATTGAGTTTAAACTATTTTTCTTTTTAGACATTATTTTTTAGAGTTTGTATAACTCTAACACCTTTTATCATGAAAAATTCACCATTGATTCAAACATGTTTCACTATTCTCGTAGTGGCATCATGTATAATCCATGGTATATTAATATTATCACAAAAAATTACTTTATTCAAGACCCCTATAGAGATCATATTTTTTGTGAGATAGATCCTTATCAATCTTACAACACATAATCAAGGGAATAAAGCCAATATTATTTTTCCTAGTATTTGGTCAACGCACCTCCATACTTAGAGAAAACCTAAGATAAAACATCACAATACCTAGCTAGTGTACATTTGGTTATAGAATAAGTCCAACAACAATCATACTACATTAGAATTCCATCAACATATGATCCTTATTTGTTTAATCGTCACTTGATTTCAAACAAGTATGAAATATTAATTAGAGCCATGGAGATAGGGGCTAAGTTTCCAATAGACTACCCCCATTAAAATTTTCCAGGTTTAGTAAGAGTACCTTACAACATGCCTTATAATCAAAACATTGAACATACCTCTTCTCAAAATCCTCAAAATATCATTTCAATATTTTATCAAGACTTTTATATGCTTTTCACTAAAAAAGGCCTCATAGAGGACCATTTCAGAGATGCAGACAACATATCAGACCTATCTAAACTTCATGCCTAATTTCAATAACATGACCTTGTCGAATACTCCTCTTATTGAAATAGCTCCCTCAATAGGGTTCTTAATTTAATTAATAGGCCATAAAGAATAGGGTATAAACCCATTTATTCAAATCACTATAGTTAGAGACATGTTAAATACCCCAGCTATTGAAGAAGTGTCTTATACTTCTATGTGGAGTAGTGAGCCAAACATAGTGGATAATACGTAAGTGTCATCCAATCCAAATGAAATTGGTGTAAATGCATAAATAACTAGTCCATAATAAAGCATGCCTTTAATTAACACCACAAGTCATTTAAAAATACAAGGGACAAGAGATTATACCTCCCAACTAAAAATAACTACCTTTAATCCTCAACTAGTTACTTCTTCAAGCACACAACCATAAGGATTAAGTAGTCAAACAACAAACAGTTTCATGCCTCAATAAAACATGATGAATATTACTCCACCATAATGGGTGATGACTAATGTTCCATAACCATAGGCAAAATCCAACATACCCATGTAGTAGAGGCAAAAAATCCTTCCACCTTAATAGGGGGAAACCAATGTTCTTCCTCACTAGGTAGTAACGAACATACCTATTTAGTCACAGACCAACATACCACTACAATCACAAATTATGTCTAATTAATAGCATACAAGAATTGGTGAATGACAATGCCAAACCTTCAACATGCATCTACTTTCAAAAAAGGATTCGTGCAACCAAGAGGTTCTAATATTTCATAAGTACTGATTAGGTAACAATTGCCTTTTTTCTTAATGTGCCACAAGCTCAATGATAGGTCCTGGGTTCATGAGTTCCCCTTAATCAATAAGGTTTGACTAGTCAGTTGTAAGTCCCTAATCAAACTTAATAGGAATAGTACATCACCCCTACCTATATCCTTCCATCCTAGCCATAATTTCCCTAAAACTAGGCCCATATACCAAATCCTAACCATAATATATCACTGCAATACATGTAATTACAATAATCACATCATAACTTATGAATGCATATTCATGGTCAATTCCCTAGCCAACCCAACATTCCATATCAAACTATGCCTGCAGTATACCCAAGCCAAATTAATCTAATTTTGACCACCCAACCTCCACCTGAAATCAATATTCCCTCTGATTTCCTAGCACAATAATTACAATAAATGAAGGATGAAATTGCCATCATCCAATCCATAAAATAGACCAAAATTTTTAAGTTTGATGATGTGTTTTCCTACCCTTTCAACATGGAGTATTTTTAAAAATCATTTCCTATTGGATATGAACCATCGAAGTTAGACAAATACAAACGAAAAGGAGACCCCAAGACCCACTTCATTAAATTCTTTGTTGTTTTTCGACCAATAACCTATAATAAAATATACCTCCTACTATTAAATCTAATTAGTCTAGTAGGATAAGCTTTGGATTGGTTTCTAAAATTGCCTAAGAATTCAATTTCTTATTTTGATGATCTTTCTGACAAATTTGTGTAGCACTACTACAATCTTGAGCATGATATTTTTTTGGTAGATTTGATGCAAGTAAAATATAAGTATATTGAAATTTTCACAAGTTATCTATAGTGATATAGAGCACTTACAAGCTAATTTAACCATAGTTTACCAAATAAGAAAATAGCCTCTATGCTTACTAAAAATTTACATAGTGAGATATCTTACCATCTAGAGATTTAATGTGTACATACTTTTAAGGAAATAATTGATAAATTTTTATTGATCAAAAGGGCCCTTATTAATAAAGTGATCGTTAAGATAACCTCATCAAATCAAAACCAAAATAATGGCCAAAACTAGAACTAAATCCAAGCATAAGTGTCATAACTAGCCCAAGCTAGCAATCATGACAAACCTAATTCATTTAATAGTAATAATAATGTTGTTGTAAATGGAATAAACAAGTTATGACATGTCCAAATGGTACAAACACCATCTGCTCAATGTACACTGCATATGTAAATTACTTCTAAGCAATAACTTCTTCAACAAATGCTACAAGTCTAGTAGCCTAAACTAGTGCATAAAATGCAACAACCTTTTCCTTTGTAAACCCCTCCTCCAAGGAGAACTATGCCTATTCATAATTTATTTAGTGACCCTAGAGAACCCATTGAATTTATCTTTTACAATCTCACCTCAACTAATATGATTAGCTAGCCTATTTCGAATCACTGTCAAAATGGCATTCCTTATCTATATTGGTAACAACAAAATAAATTCTATGAGTATCATCAGGTTAATGGACATAATTTGCATCATTTTATGCAAATTAAACATTTAGTTTATAATATGTTAGAAAATTGTGAGATCACATTAGATAAAAGAGCTTCCACATCCAATCAAATATTGGTAATTTATCAAAACCCCTTTCCTCAACATAGCCAATAATAATAGAAACAAACGCTATAACAACAATAATAATAGTATCAATAGTTGAGATAGAACCATCAAAATCAGCATCAATAGAACCAACATCATCCAAATAGATAGAACCAAGGCCAAAATGATGCCAACAATTAATAGACATACCACGTAGTTGCACATGACTAAAATAAATTTATAGGATATATTAAAGGAGGTCATGTTTCCACCATCTCCATAAATCCAAGACCAAGTAATAACCAAACAATACAATTACTAATAAATTCCAATCAACCAACCCATGAATATGATCCTTCCTTGACTTGGGACCGCATATCAACATATTAGCAAATAAGGATTGCTACCTTTAAACCTCATATTGATAATTCATCATTGGCTCATGACCATACACAAATGCACTTATAACTAAAACTTACCCTCTCTAATCCCCCACCACCATAATTTACTGGAAATAATGGTCATGTATCTAATCTTAATTATGCAATCATAACTCAATGATTGAATATTACCATTGTAGGCCCACAACCATCTACCACTTAACCCATCTAACCCATTATTCTAGATAGGAATAAGCCATTTACTATTATGAAATAAAATATGTTTGATATTATGGAACAATTACAAAAAATGCCTGCAAAAATCTCTATTTTTGATTTGTTGCATATTTCCTTCATCCACAAGAACATCTTAATAGAGTTCCTTGGCCAATTCCAAGTTCCAAATGACATATCTATAGATAAATTCTAATATTTGGTCAAACATCTATCCCCAAGCTATCAATAAAACTTTGACCAAAGTAATATGTCATTTCTTGGTCCTCTACATAATAATCCATTATACATCAAATTTGTCATAATGTGACAAAAAGTGAACTATGTCCTCATAGATAATAGGTCTAAATTTTGTGTCTCTAAAGATCATCAAGCTTCTCAAGTACACCACAGCTAATCTCCAACTGAAAATGATCACAATCAAGGCCTATGACAATGAAGAACATGATTCATGAGGTACCATAAACTTTAAAGTTATCATTGGACCCTTGACCCATAATACACTATGCCATGTGTTAGACCTAAAATTATAATACAATATGATTTTTGGTAGTCCTTAGATACATGAAATTCATGCAATTCCTTCAAAATTGCACTAATGTATCAAGTTCTCCCATTCAGGTATCGAAGTTGCTATCCATGGAGATTTGTTACCATATGAACATTACAAGCATTTGGAGGACGAGTACTAAATCTATAAATACCATTTTCATTTCAATATAGTTTTTAATAAGGATAAATTAAAATAAATACTTGTTGATTCCCTAGAGGCTATTTGTATTGACCTAGATACCCTAGATTCTTTATCCCATAGGTTACCTCCTAAAATGTCTAATCATTATACCATCTTGGCTAAAGGCCTAGGAGAATATTTGACCCATGATACATTCCATATTGTTAAGCTTCTATAGAACCCCATGTCCTATGGAAGACCTATAACCAGACCACCTTGCATGTAATGGAAAATAAAGGGTAAAGGCAAACTATATAGTCTAGCACCTATCCTTTTCATACTAGCCACTAGCTAAGAATAGGACCCACTTGCAGATGATGAATCTTGGTTGTATAATGATAAACTATCTAACTATTACCTAAATGTCAAGTATCCCATTTCAAACAAAATCATGTAGAATCATTCCTATGAGGGACGAGGCCTTGGGCTAAATCAACAAGGTTTGCTTGAGCCAAATTTTGCCACTCTATACAATGTAATTTATGGTCTTAGATTTTAAATATTTGGGGGTGACCCCATTTACATTAATCATGTTCTAACACCAATGACTAGTGATGACAATGATGATAGTGAATCAGAGTCTAATCATAGCCCTTTTGATCACCTGGCCAATACAATTTTTTTTGAAACCAATGCTATTTGTACCCATAAACCAGTTATTCACTAGAACCAACTTCTTTTATATTATTCTCAACATATATACTAGGACCAACCATAATCAATAGTGTTGGTCGATGAGTTTTAGAATGATGAGACCTTCTATGATTTTCTAGTCCTGAAAGCTAATGTTCCATTGGGAGAACACAAACAATTGTTCTCAATCAAGTTGGATCTTGAAGCCTATTTTGGAGAATGGGTGAAGAGCCTTAGCCATAAATAATTAAATAAAATATTGACATCCCAAAGTGAAAATCTCTTTGAGGCACTTTTGGAACAAGGAAATAGTAAAGAAAAAAGCTAGTCTAGTGGTGAAAACCTATTTTAGGCACCATTAAATGAGGGTGTTCAACCTCCTTCAAACATAGCTTAGGAGACCACCAATGATGAACTTGTCTATGGGTCCAAGTTTAGTTTTATAAAATAGTAGGATTTTGGTCAAATCATCCAATATTTTTTAATAGTGTTTATCACATGGCCATCCCTACCAGTGGGATATTTTGATTCTTCATACCTTGGAAAACTTCAAGGTTTAGTCCTAACAAAGGAGTCTATCATTACAAGCCAATTTAAATATTTACCAACCATTTTGGAAGATGGTTCGAATCTTATTATGGAGGATACTAAAAAATTTAACATTGAGACTCCATATGACCCAAAGTGAATCAAATTAAGAGTGTCACTCATTGAAGAGGAACATCACATCTTTACAGCCCTTTTGAGTGAATTTGTTTACATATTTGCTTGGGCCTACTCAAACATGCTAGGTTTGGACCCGACCTTAGTTGTGTACAAGCTTATGGTACATCTTGATCCCAAATCCCAAACTTGTAAAATAAAAAATACGTAAGATGAATCCTTGTATTATTGTATTAGTGAAGAAAGAGTTGTAAAAACTCTTGGAATTGCCATGTATTTGATCGATCAACTACTTAAAGTGGATCTCAAATGTTGTACTAGTCAATAAGAAGCTAGAAGGAATTAAAATATGCACTGATTTCAAAGACATAAATAAGGACATCCCAAAAGATGACTTCCTCTACCAAATATTGACATGATAGTCAAATCCATAGTAGGTTATGAAATGCTTTCTCTAATGGATGGATTTTTAGGGTATAACAATATCCATATTGTGTTAGAAGACAACATAAAATAACATTCACCACATTGTGGGGAATGTTTCATTATTAGGTCATGCCATTTGGTCTCAAAAATGTTGGGGCCACATACCAAAGACCCATGACCATAATATTTCATTATATGATGTATGATATTATTGAAGACTACATTGATAACATCCTAGGTAAATCAAAGACCAGAGTTGATCATCCAGTAGAACTATGAAGTATATTTGAAAGAATACATGAATATCAAATTAGGCTCAATCCTAAGAAGTCTATTTTTTAGATTTACTTCAAGAAAATCCATTGGATTCATTGTGTCTCACTAAGGCTTTGAAGTTGATCCAATCAAAGTACAAGCAATAACTCAAATGCCACCAATAGCCAATTTGAAGTAAATCTATAGTTTGTAAGGTAATATTTAGTTTATCAGACACTTCATATCTCAATTGGCCAACAAGCTCCATCCTTTTACACATTTTTTGAATAAAGGTGTCACATTCATTTCTATGATGAATGCGAGAAAACTTTACAACAACCAAATGACTATCTAGTAAATTTGCCTATTTTATTACCACCAGTCCCAAGAAATCCATTATTACTATATCTATCTATCATAGATAAATACCTTGGGGAACTTATACATTAACATTATAATAATGTAAAGGATCATGTTGTGTAATATCTAAGTTTTACACTGGTCATGTATAGAATAATTATATTCCCCTTAAAAAAGCTTGTTTAGTTATGGTCTTTGCAGCTCAGAAACTATGACATTACATGTTAAACAACAACACTATAGTTATTTCTAAAGTATATCCACTCAAGTATATTCTATCCAAGACAAATTTACAAGGTCACATGGCCAAATAGATCAACCTTCATATCAAGTTTGAGATAGAATATGTTAACCAAAAATCTATTAAAGAACAGGTTCTTACATATCAGGTTAATAAAACACCCCTTGTAGATACATAACCTCTAACATTCCAATTTTTATATGAATCCCTTATGACCATAATTAAAACACCTATTGAGGGGTAACACTCAAATCAATATTTAGATTGATCATTCAAAGCACATGGATCAAGAGCAAGCATTTTATTTATTACACTATAGGGGGATCTTATCCCTAAATCATTTTGAATCAAATTTATTTATACCAACAACATAGACCAATATTAATCACTATTTACAAGGATTTGATAGGAATTAAAATGGAATATCCAATGTCTCAAGAATTATGGTGATTCTTAGTTAATCATCAATTAGGTTACAAACCATTTTTAGACCAATGATGACAAGCTGGTACCATACAAGGCCATCATTAAAACTCTCAAACAGTATATTGTCGATATGTTTGAACATATACGAAGGGCCAAAAGTATATTTTATGGACACCATTATATCTTTGATTTGTCATACAAAAACAAAAAAATAATACTAGATCCTTGTTAAAAATCTACTAGTGTCAACTCATGAACCTTCAAACATTATGATGATTTATGATATTTTTGGTCCTAACTCTATATGGTATTCTAAAATTTATGCCTATCTTTATGAACACATTATGACACTCTACCAATCCCATAAACAATTCAAGTCCTTTATCCACCATCTCATATGTTATACCTTACTAAGACCAACCCTGTACTGCCATAGTTTTGATGGAAATTTGCTTCATTGTTTGACTTTGGTAAAATCAGTGATAGCATTATGGGAAGTTCACGAAGGAGTATTTGTAGCCCATATAAGTCAGTCCATCCTATTGAAAAATATCTTGTGTATTGGCTACTATTACCCAATGATGGATGTAGATGTAATTGCATATGTTAAAAAGTGTGATAAATGTAAAAGGCTTGCCAATCTAATTCATGCCCTTACCAAGACTCTAAAACCAATGTTTACACCATAGTAATTTTCTATATGGGACCTTAATCTCATTGGAAAGATAAATCCCACCTCATCTAATGGTCATAAACATATGTTTACCAACACTTAATACTTCACTAAGTGGGTTAAAGCTATAGCCCTCACTTACGTTACTGGAAAGAAAATTTCCAAATTCATTTGGAACCATCTCATTTATTTCTATGGTATACTTTTCGACATTTTATTTGATAATGGTAGATAATTCAAAAATAATGATGTCAAATTGTTATATGTTGAGTATAAAATTAGTCAACATCATTTCATAGCATACTACCTACAAGGTAATAGCCAGGCAAAAGCATCTAACAAAACTATTGTTAACATCCTTAAAAATATTGTCAATGATGTCACTATAATTCGTAGCTCCAAATATCTTGCACCCTCTGGGCATATGATACTAATCATTGTAATCCAATACGAGCCACTTTGTATTCACTTGTTTATGAACTACAGCCATTATTCGCATTGAGGTTTAGTTACCTTCTTTGTGCATGTCTTTGAAGCATGTCATTGATGATGAAGACTATCGAGTTGATCATTTATAAAAGATAGAGTTACTTGATGATAAATACATGGCCACAGTTAACAATATTCAAGTAATCAAAAATACCTCTATGGCCACTTAAATTAGTGTATTAAACATGAAGAATTCAATATTGGTGATATTAATCTTATAGAAAACCAATAGATCACCATTGCCAAGAAAAGACATAAAGGAAAGTTAAAACCTAACTAGATATACCCTTACATAATTGTTTTCAACTATGGCACCAGAGAATATATGATTTCTACAGTAAAAGAGGATGAAATTGATGAACTGATGAAAATTATACACCTCAAGCATTACTTTGCTTAAGATACCTAGTGTATTATCTATGAGGCCTATTTCCATTATACCATAATATCAACATTCATATTTGTACCATACCATTCTAACATCCCTTTTATATGAACTGAGTTATTTTCACCCTCCCCACCCAACCCATTGATCTTGGTTCCATTTCATTAGTTCCACAACTACTTTTAGCATGAAGATTCAGATCATGTTTTAACATTTTTTTTAGTAATCCTATTATGTACCAAGTGCTCCTAACTATAATCACCTTTGGGTAAATTAGTGTTTCACCATCGTGCTACTAATTATAACCACTTATGGGAAAATTAGTATGATTGAACTATATCATTTTTTACTAATTATAACCTCTTATGGGAAAATTAGTGGAAATAATTATTTATTATGCCTTGAAGAACCAATTTTCCATGCCTATGTCATACTGATCCATTTGCCTATTTTGCCTTTCTTTTGAATTTACTTCTACACTAGTCAGATTCACTCACTGTAAGACATAACTATAGTGACTTAAGGTTGTATCTTAGGACCATGTAGGTCATGATTGAGTCACTTTAAGGTTAGTTCAATCCCTTCTTCCCATATGCTCTCACTATTTTGTGAGCAAACTAAGCCTATGATTTCACCATTTTTGATTGGTATCATGTCAATCTCTAATTAGTTTAGATAACTCAAATTTTTAAAAACATTCATAGATTTTAAGATCCAAAAACATTTGTACTGACTAAGCCTAGCTAGTTATCCTCAATCTACCTTACTAGGGCAAATCTATTGTTAGGATGTTTTTTGTTGCTTTTAATTTCAATCTTTTAGTGTGTTTTATTTATTTTATTTTTTGTTTATTTGTTTGTTTTTTATTTATTTAATTTTATTTTTGTGCCTCAAATCAGTCTATATGTGTTCATTGGGTGATTCCATATGCATTATTATTGATTCCATCCATATTCATACATCAACATTATATCACAATTTTTATCATTGGTGCCTTATTTTCAGTTGTTTATTATATTGAGAGTCAATCCTTACATCTATTTTGAAGTTTTTTTTATGGTGTTCTATCATGAGGCATACCATCATGTGATATAGTAAAAATCATCTCAGGAAGTCTTAAAAATAATGGAGCCATATAAGTTTTTCTTTTGTAATCATGGAAAATCCTCTCACCCTCCTTGATCGAATCAATCAATTGACCATTATTATTGTATCAATACTAAAAAAGATGAGAATATCCATATTGGTAGGTACAACCAAATCATCTATATTTATAAATTCTTATTATTATATTTATATCTTTCATCACTTTTTACATCCTCATATGCCTGGTTGTTTGTGGCTTTTTTAGTCATTAGACCATTGCATCTACGTTGGTGCCCACTCATTTTTAATCTATATGAGAGGTTATATTCTTGCATTGTTCTTGCCAATCTACTTTATTGGGGCATATTCAAACATAATTTTTTTAATCTTGGTCATCTTAATGATTTAAACTACATGTGGTCAAATCATTATTTCAACTCATCAGCCCTAACTAGGGCATATGCATGTGCCACTGATTATAACCGTCTATGGGCAAATTAGTATCTCAACCTTTGTTACTT
>JARHVA010001241.1:1975000-1982500 GCA_037957365.1 Torreya grandis | reverse complement strand
TTTTTAAGAATTAGCCCTCTAGATACCTTCTTCAAAGGGATAACTAAGGTTGTAATTTAATTTTTTGAAGGAATTTATTTTATATAGTCAATATTTTTTCTATCTAAGATCCAATCCAATAAAAATATTTTTCTATGGAAATTAGAGCAAATAAATTGAATTAACAATTTTTTTGGTAGGAATACCAAATTAGTAGCATGAAATAAATAAAGATATCAAGGTTAAATAAACATAATTTTTAATTTATTTTGATTTATTACCAGAAGTGACACTAATATTCCTATGCTTTATTGATTCAAAAGTACAAGGCAATGCCATCATCAATAAGTGGACTAGAAATGATATTACACTTGAAACATAACCATAAGTCATAGTGCTTCTTCTTAGAATTGGAATCCTTCATGACCCTTAACCATGGGTAATAATGCTCCTAGCCCATGCCCCTTCTGACCCCTAACCATAAGTCATTCATTGTATATGTTTCTTGATCATATTAAAAAAAATCCTGTCCTATGCTTGCGTCTTAAATTTTTTATAACTAAATATAATAGGTTGTCAAATGCATAAATGACTCATATGGATTTATAGGGGAAAGAACCAAATACAAACTATAATAACAAATGTTACTTCTTATTAGAGTTTGTTTTGTTTAATAATAAATAAAAACTAATTTCAAAATTCACACAAAATAAATAAAACACTAATTAATTTAAAAAACACAAATAATATTTATCTTATATCTTTTACATCTTTTAGTTGGTTTTATATCTTGACACTTATTAAAATTTAAAATAAACATAAAAAACTTATTTTCATACATATTGAATTAATCTCAAATTATTATTAGTACCTTCCCCTCATGTATTATTGTTTTTACCAATTATTATTAATCTAATTTGACTTTTGGACTGCCAATAGAAATTTGTCAGTGGATATAAATAGAAATCATTTCACAATGTTTGGTATAAACTGTCAACAAACTACTATTTTTCCCAGTTATAGATATCTAATGAATAATTGGTCTCTAATACAACCAATCAGGGGGATTTAATTCATTTATTTTAATGATAATCAATTTCATAAAAGCATGGACATGGGTGACATTTACCATAGAAAATAGGAATGAAAGGTGTCATGTTATTGTGCAAGAAAAGATAATAAAGATAGTTATATTATATTGATTTTGCCATAATCTATGGATAGATGGTAAGTGATGGAAATTAAAAACAAAGATATTGTTTCAGTATAGTCTCATTGATTATTCCTTCAAAAAAAATAAAAAAAAAAATCATTACTTACATGACTTAACAAACTGTTGACAATGTTGTCGAGCAATTTCAAAATACTATTTTCCACTGCTAAATGCTTTGCTGCTACTATTACTAGGTAAGAATTTTATGGTATTTGTAAATGTATTTGATTAAAATATATTACAATTTATATAGTTAAAAATTATTGAACTATAAATTAGCAAGATTTGACTACTTTTTCAAACTGTAACTCTTTATAGTTATTTGTTATCTGTGGACCATTCTCCAAGAGTACTTTATTTACGTATACATTTTTTTGGCATTGAATTTAACCACAAATTATTAAACTTGAATACTAATTTTTAATATGTAAATTCATTATGGAAGCTTTAGAATTATTAGCTAAACTCAACACAAACCAAAAATTTCATTAATTAAAATATACACTAGTGGTATCAAATAGATAGAGGATGAAATTAAGGCAGTCATCCAAATGTTTTTCTTGAGACATAAAATTAAGAAATTCCTTATCATATTACACCTAAAAATCATATGAAATCTTTATAAATCCATCTAAAACTAGTCTATGTGTTATTTTATAAGATATTGCATACTAATCAACCAAAAAAATCACAATGAATCTCTAGATAGACTGAGCCTAAGTGCAATTATAGTAGGATTATTGAGAAAATATCCCTTTAGGCTTTATTTGGTGACCCATGTCAGTAGGGTCGATTAGGTAAAATTATTATTTTTAATTAAAACTTAGCATTGAAGCCAAAGCTTCCATAATAATATCATGCATAATGAAATGAAAAACAAAACATAAAAATTACAAACATGTTGTAATAATTTAGTTTTTATTATTTTGATAAGTTACAATAGTATATTTAAAACATCAATAAGGTAAAGCGTTTAATAATTGACCATAATTTTAAAAAATAAGTATTGGATTTTCTTTAAATTCTACATAATATTACATAAAATTTATAAAGAAAAAAAAAAAAAAAAAACTACTCTATTCAATTTGAAAAAAGATAATCCCACTCGATCGAGAAAAAAAATTATTCTCTAAACTTTATGTTAAAAACATAAAATTCTTATTTTTCTATGCTTTCTTTTTCTTTTAATAATGAGTTATTTAGGTTTTTGAATTGAGCATAGTATAAAACATAAATGTAAGCATTGCTGAAAAGGATGAAAGACTTTGAAGAGTATGGTTTTTTTAATATCTCTTAGACCCAATCGAACTAATTCCATGATATGACTTTTTTATGGGAACATCACTCAGATGTAGTCCAACTATTTCTATAAAAATGAGTTTTTTTTCTAGGAAATCTAAGGTGAGCACCTCTCATGGTGAAGGTAGGTCGCCCATCTTGGTAAAGACACTTGTTGCAAAGGACAATAGTGACACTTCAATTTAATGTCTACTAGGTGTTAGCGATGATTATTTAATGCAAATATAGGCTTACCAATGTGTATTTTTGTTTAAATTAGTTTGTGTACTTTTATGTTAAATTATGGAACCAATTTCCAGCATTGGGAGCCCGTTTAACTAATAAATGCACCGATATTGACAACCATCCCAATAATCTAGAACTATGTTTTATCCAAGCATGCCCATTGTAACAAAAATGATTAAGTTTACATTTGTCAATGGAATGTGTGTTTATTATTATATTTCTCAAAAATTTCATAAAAACATTCTCTATCATGGCACAAGAGGATAATATATGGGAAACCAATCTATAATAAAAAATTTCAATATTTAAAGATGAGATAAAGCAAGGTTTGATGCATAAAACAATCCTTGTGTTTTGATTACATATAAATAAAGTACTTTTTACATAATAATTTTGATTATTTTGAGGTGTGAGATAAACTTATTAACTTCTAATTTATATTTCCTTATTTCACTAATTAATTATAAAGCCTATATTTCTCTTAAAATAGTTATAAGGAAAAAACTTGCTACTATTATATAAATATGATATTCTAACATCAATATGTAACTAAAGCTTAAAAGAGAAAAATATAAATAAGAGACTATGAAGAGAGACAATGGTAAAAAAAAGTGTCTAAATTATTAGTGAGGCTATGATAAATATTTTGTCTAATATAAATGAAGAAGATGCAAATATCACCTAGAGTCAATTTCCAACTATAAAATTTATTTAGTGTCCTATTTTATCTACAACAACTAACCAATGATAACATATGGCATGGTTCTATCATAACATACAATAATTTCAAAGAATAATATGTAACAATAGTGGTTGTAGGCAACTAAAATAAATAACTAGGAATCAAACAACAAAAAATTATTTAAATTGATATAGTTATCATAATGTCTATATGTATTTTTATTTATTGAAAATGAATGTGAGAAAACCTTATAAACAATTAACGTAACAAATAAATCTTGCATTCTCCTCTCAAACTATTAACATGCCAATATAACAAAATAAATACTGATACTATTTTATCTACAAACCACAATATGTAGAAACAAAACAACAAATATATGGAGAAAATATATTGTATAATGTCATGAACAAAAATATAAAGAAAAATTTAAGACTAATAGTTAAAAAGATAAGTTTCATTTTCAATACTCATCACAAATAACCACTTTTTTACTAAAACTACCCATATTAATATTTTTCACTTGATGACCAAAAAAAATATAACTAATAATTATTCCACTTCTTCCAACTTATTTATGATTAGACATTTAACTTTAAACTTTAAAAAAAAAAAAGGAAAAGTCAATTAATTTTATAAATTCTCCAAAAGTATATTGATTTATGAGAAAATCTAAAGTAGAGTGCTATATTGATGCATCATATGGTTGCCAAATGAAATGAATTTTTTATGAAGGGATGTCAAGAATCTACCAAGGATATTTTGGAAAGTGTTCCATCACCCTAGGTCGAACACTGCCCATCAGATGTATCATAATCTGCTAAAGGTCAACAATATTTTGTCATTTTTTAAAGCCTAATGCCATTCAAATGCATCATATATAGTACCCAAACACCCTCATTTTTTAATGAATAAAGGTATAAATTTTATGAAACTATCATGGTAAGTATAATTAATTTAAATGATATTTTTTACATTTATTTTATTTTATGTACTCACGCGAGCTGTGATAGCCATTAGTTCTTAAAACCATATCCTATCATTTGTTCAAGTCACATTGAATTTATGAATGCAGAATTTTGGCAACTAAATTTTCCATTCCATTTAATTCTTCGCAGGATCAATGGTCAAATTAGGTCACTTTCTATAGTCTCATTTCCTTCTATTTTTTGTAGTGTACTTGTGTATTACAAACTTTCCAATCACTATGACCTTCTATTACATTATGTATCCTTCTTTCCAAGGTGTTTATCTACAATGGTTTCCATTTTACTGATATTTTATTGTTCATTGATCATAATCTTATTAAGTGTCCTTCACTTTACTTTAGTTACTGTTGAGAATTTATCCACCACAACTTTGACTATGTGACCTATTGCTACCTCAATAATAATTTACATTTATCATTTAAATGATGAGCAATGTGTCTATTTATAATTATGTGGCCCTTATTTCATTGTCACATATATATCTTAATGGTCATTAATTATCATTATATTACTTCTATGGTTATGAAACTAATAGTCCACACTAAACATAATATTTTTATTGTATTAGTGCCAACATGGCATAAGGTTACAAGTATTCATATGGATAATATGCCATTTAACCATATGCACATAAGGTGTGTTCCATCATTAATCCCATTATTAGGGTGTATTTATCATTAAGGCTATCCTTAGATAGAGCACTTACTTTCACCATGTCAACTCAAATATCACTCCATTAGACAATATGTAAATGCTTAACAACTCATATTATCATCAATATATAAATAAGTTTAGAATCCATTTGTAAACCCATGTTCCTTATACAAAATCCAAAAAATTCATAGTACCTATATGATATGAATAGATATAAATAAAATTATAATAATCAAATGTTTATTATGTTGTAACTAGAAGCATAAATCTCTTTTCATATTCATGATATAATATGAAATAATCAAAAGATATATGAAATGAAGCATGATCTCAATCCTATTACATATATTAATTAATGGGACCAAACTTTATTAATACATAAACATAGACCTAAGCCATGTTGAATCTAGGTAGGGTGTTACATGTTCTATTATACACATGAGGCATATCACTCCTAAATGTATCTATAAGACTCATGAAGTCTTTGAAAAAATATATGTCTAACTCCCATGCGACCCTAAAAAAATTATGAGTATATGGACATTCCAAGACTTAAATTATCAATTCATAAGTCTTATTTATGTCAAAACATTAAAATAAATCTTACAATTTAGTCAAAAATACACTCTTTTACTCATTTCACTCAAAAGGCCAACACACATTACTAGTTAAGATTGAATACATCATATTTTATATAAATATTTAAACAAATTTGAACCTAAATTATTGTGGAACAAAAGAAAAAAAATTATAATAAAATTTATTATATTTAATTATTTAATTTAGCTAGATGAGTTATGGTGCTAACTTTAATCCTAATGTAAATTAACACTACATATATGTCTTGATGAGTTTGAATATATATCCCATGATTCTAACTTAATGTATTAGATTCATAATAATGTAAACACCCCTATCAATAAAAACAAATTATCATTTCAATACAACAAAACAATGAGCTGCTAATAAAGGCTCATCTCCTAGGCCATACCAACACAAAATGAAATTATGCTTAGAACCTCATAAATTAGTTTATGACATTGTAACCACCCATATCAATACAAAATATCCATTTTCATATAATAGGGAAATATGATACTAGTAAATGCTCATATTTTAGTTTTCTATACATAGATACAGATCCAATCATGAAGTCTCCATTCGGTCATGATTCACAAAGCCTCCATGTCAAAATGGTAAATTGGAATAGCCAAATATCAAGGCCTTCAAAAAGTATACCCAACAAATTTTCTCATTTATATTTTCACTCTTCAAATATTATTCATATATAGAAAGATATTCATATTGATAAGTAATACATTTTAAATATTTTTAAATATAAAATTTCAAATACAAATTGTCTTTACATTTTAAAAAATAAATTATTGTATGTATGTATGTGTGTGTCTATGTATGTATGTATGTATGTATGTATGTATGTATGTATGTATGTATGTACGTACGTACATAGATACATACATACATAAATACATATATAATTATGATTAGATGATCAATACTACTTTTATTTTGATAAATAATACATTTTTAATATTTTTAATTATAAAATTTAAAATATAAATTTATTTTACATTTGAAACATAAATTATAGTATATATGTACTATAAATATAAGTGTTGATGATTTCTTTAATCATAAATTTTTAAACTATTAAATATATTATCATATATAATATGTCAATATGATACAATCATTCTTACAATTCATTAATATGTTTACATATCAAATACTAACTTTATTTTAAATATTAATGATATTTTCAAATTAATTAATATGATTTGATATAATTCAGTAACTAAAACTATGTAGTCATAACAAATAGGTTTGAAGTTCATGTCAAATTTCATATCAAGTCACAAGGATCTTTTATTTGTTCAATGCATAATGTTGTATTAAGTTATTAGAACATAAACTATATGTTTCAATAATTATCATAAATTCAACCCCTTGGTAAGAATAGAATGTGGATGTAAATGTATTCCCTTAAAAAATGGGTAACAAAGGAATGTTACTCCTCCATATGAAAGTAAAATAATAAGGTCTGAGCTTCCGTTGTTTTCCCCTTGAATGTAATCCTAACTCAAATTTTCAACAATCCTAATACCATAAACCTATCCAATAATAATGCCAAATATATAGCTGAATACAATTAATCTATCAATTCGAGGACATGTGTTTTGACTATGGGTATTTTTTATTTATGAATCATTATGGTTCTTGATTAATTGAGTGATTAAATTATAATCTACTTTTGTATAATTGAATGATTAAATTATAATATATTTTTATCTATAGACAATGGAAAATAGATATTTAATGAATTATAAATTAGATAAAATAAAATTATAATAAAAGTTATGAAATATAAATTTAAAAATTAATAAGTGTTAAAATTAATCTTGTAATCTTTCTATACAAATAAATCTTTAAAAAATTTA
>JARHVA010001241.1:1940000-1967500 GCA_037957365.1 Torreya grandis | reverse complement strand
GATGACCTAATCAATGCCATAATGGGTTCCACTACTATTACCATTTCCAATAACATTTTTGCCCATCACAACGAGGTTCGATCCCCACCCCCTTCGAACAATCTTGTATTTTTTGAAAGAAATGTGTATATTGTTTATGACCAACATTTTAGATCAAATCCAATTATCCATCGTTTTGATCCAAAATGACAGTTATAAAAATATTCACAGTTATTTTTTAAAACAAATATTCTTAAAAACTTTATATCTTTAATTTTCTCGATTACTTGATTAATTGAATTATTTATGATAACATCTGTAGATATGGGTAAACAAATAATGCAAGGGATTTTGTTAGGGCACAATGATAACTACACACTAGATTAGAACATGCAGGTGACCACTGCATTTAACCATTTTGGTGCAAGTCTTGTGTAGCAAATGCTAAGGTAAGAAGACACAGAAGTGCCACTATTTTGTCACTTTATGCACAACACAAGTTATTTTTATCAACATGTGCTCTTTGCATGCATGCACCTATTTTTTGAACCCCTGCTTCAATGCGACAACAAAACTATATATGCAAATTTGGTTTTCGAGATTCTTTCAATTTGGGATTGGCGAAAATGTGATGAGCTATGCTTTGAGATCTACCATTTTTACATGAAAAAGTGTATTGAGCTTAGGATTTTGGCAGCTATTACCTATACCAGATCAACTGTGTGTAGTTACAATCAGAGGCCAATCAACATGCAGGCGTGGTAGGAAAATTATACTACGAGCTATTATGGAAACGATGTTGTTGTCAATTATTGGTGTTTCAATAGTAGAGTGACGTGGACAAATTACCAATTGTTTTCGCATCAATGTTGGTATTTGAAGACTATGAACACATGTCAACATATGACAAGGGGGAAAAACTTTAATTTTTCAGGTTATATGTGAGACGAATCTTTGGGGTTTCACCCCAATAAAAACACCTCTGACGTAAAAAGTTGTCAAAATGTTGTAGAAGGAAATTTCTCCCGAATACTATAATTTTAGGTGAAGGTGATTAAACGAGAATTATAACACATAAAAGAAAGTTAGAAATAGCGTGCTATAAGCCAATTGGAAATGAAAAAAGAGAAAAGACGGAACATTGAATAAAAAGCAGCATAGAGGTGGTTTCTTTTTATTATTATTATTAATTGAACGGCAAGGATTCCTTATACGCTACAAAGCAGCAGATTATACCCAACAAGTTTGCAAACATAGATTTCAATATCATCTACGAGATAAAAACAGAGGTTATTTTTCTTCTAAAACAATCAGATTATGGCATTATATCAATTCGCCATTCGCAATTGGAAGGACGCTGGATATTATTTATCAGCAGGTAATCATAATTTTCATTGATATGGAGAAACCAAAAGCCAAGAGCAACTTGGTAACATATGGAGAGATATCCAGGGTGCCAACGATTGGAAAGGTTTGCTTGATCCCATTAACCCTCTTCTCAAAGCCGAGATTCTCAGATATGGTGACTTCGCACAGCAATGTTATGATTCCTTTGACAATTCTCAATCTTCGAAATACTATGGGAATTGTAAACGCAGCAAAAGCTCACTTTCACAGAGATTGGAATTGCTTAAACGTGGGCGCGGGTATCAAGTCACCAAATATATATACGCCAATACCCGTTTTTTGAACTCCTTTTTCGTAGAGGATTCAAGTGACATTGGCGCTTGGATTGGATTTATTGCTGTTTGCACTGACCCAAATGAGATAAACAGATTGGGAAGACGTGACATAGTTGTTGCCTGGAGAGGCACTGAAACTCCGCATGAATGGATGCAAAACCTCAAAGACATATTAGTTCCTGCTACCACATCTCAGGCTACAGCATGCTCTGACATCCAAACCAATATTTCAAAACCAGATGCTAGGGTAGAGAAGGGATTTCTCAAATGTTATACATCCACAGACGAGGACTCTGTTAGATGCAGGTTAAGTACAAGAGAAATTGTAGTCGGTGAGATAACACGGTTATTGAATGAATACCAACACGAACAACAAGATTTGAGTATAACATTCACCGGACACAGCTTGGGAGCTGCGTTGGCAACCCTGAGTGCGTATGATATCAAACAAATTATGAATAAAAATGGAATGAGCTCAGTACCCGTGACAGTGTTTTCTTTTGCCTCTTCACGTGTGGGAAACCTGCCATTTGCCCAACATATGGAAGAGATTGGCGTCAAACTTTTGCGTTTGGTAAACAAAAAGGACTTGGTTCCCAAAGTTCCCGGAGTATTTGTAAACGAGAAAATGGGATGGCTCACTAAAATTCTGCAATGGCTGCCGTGGGCATATGTTCACGTAGGTGTAGAGATTACTTTAGACAGCAGAAGCTCGCCTGTGCTGAAGAAAACGTTTAATCCTGCAAGCTTCCACAACTTAGAGGTTTATTTACACCTAGTGGATGGGTTTCAAGGGATGAAGAAGCTGCCTTTCAAATCATCAGGAGGAGACGCAGCCCTTGTTAACAAGAACTCTGACTTATTAATTGAAAGTCTTCAAATCCCTCACCACTGGTGGGTGCAAAGAAATAAAGAAGTGGTGAAACGTATAGATGGGATATTGCTGTACTCTCCGACAACTCCCACTGCTGTTCCACTTCCTACTACTCTTCCTCATCCTCTTCCTGTTTTACACACCCAGCTCCAATCTCTCATTGAATAATAGACACCTCTATTCTTGATTTAAGGGTTTATTCTCCTCAATTTGTCATTTATTTCTTTTTTTAACTGATATATTTATTTGATTGCCATGAAATGAATCTAGATAATGTAAGACATTAAAATAATTTGGGTTTGATGTTGACCTGTAGCGAACATTCAAATGTGAATGTCTTAGTCCAACGAAATGCTTATATCGTGTTGATCACGCTAATCATCTTTGTGGCAGCAATTTATTGAAGCAAAAAGATAGATAACAACCTTATTGTTAATTAAATCATTATATTAATAAACGCTCCTAACTGATAATGTGACAGCTTTTACAATTAACTATTGTGCATCAAACTAACTAATGTATCATCAATATTAATAATAGTTGCATCAAACTAACTAATGTATCATCAATATTAATGGAAAAATGCATTATTCATATTATTGTATATCACATTAATTTATTACATTATATATATCAAATTAATTTTATGAATTGTTAAAATTAAATAATTTTAATTAATTTTTTAACAATATAATATTTATACATAAATTTGTTTATAATTTTATAAGATAAATTTTAATTGTGTTGTTATAATTTAATTGATGAGAACAATAACTTATATTATCATAAAGATCAAATTTAATGATTTAATGATATTATTTACATTTTTAATCATAAAATAGAACCAACATCTTTTTAGAGATAACAAAATTTAAAATAATTCATCAAATACTTTCACGAATTATAATAAATATATATTCTCTCCAAACTTTCCTCTTACAATAACTCATATTAATATTTAAAAGATATTGTTAAATAACTATCATGAAAAAAATCATGATAGACAGGGTTAATCATCAAATATACCCCCCTTAATCTTCCATCAACTAAAATATTTTTATAGATTTACATCTATTTAATTCTAATGATATATGGATACAATAACAATATACTAAAACAATATTAATATATAAAATTATTGTATTGAAAATATAATCTTTTGATTTGAAAAATGAGAAGATATTTTTAAAATGTGTTTTGTTGGTAATCGATTAATCATTCCTATGTTTAATATTTTTGTGTATTCATATATTATATTTCAAAATGTCATACTCAATCCAACATAAGGTATAATCACGATGTGAGAAATTAATCCATATAATGCAAAACATTCTCCTTTTTTAAATGGGTAAATTGTTATGTTGTTGCATCCATTTTCTTTAAGAATGAATGGAACCAAAAAAAAAAAACTAAAATTTATTTTTTAACCTTCCAAATTCAATATACAATAAAGAATATTAAGTTTGAAGATTCAAATTCTAATTTATCTGTGATTATTGTGATAGATTAACTATTTATTTAATGCATATTCTCAACTATGTATTTTAAACATTTTTCTTTTTAATCAATTTTAATACTATTATCTAAAATCTTAGGAATCAAACTATAACATTTATGATACCTGAATAATTCTATTTGTGAAGATAATTATATTTCCCATTGAGAAAACGACCAATTTACGGATAACAAATTAGCCTTCAAATTTCTCTCTTTATATATAGAAAAACGAAGGCAAGAAGAGTAAAGTAACAATTTTTTAGAAAAGATGTACATGTCTTTATTGGCTACCATGTCACTATTTATATGCTTTCACGTGGCATCCTTAACCATCTCTTGGATATGAAAGGAAAGGCTCTGTAAATATATGTTTAATTGTATACAACCTTGTATACGGTTTCGAAGAAGCTTATTAATATTTTAGAACTTTATTAACAAATAGATTGTATTTAATATTTTAATATTTTAGAACTTTATTATCAAATAAAATTTATAATTTAAAATTATTGATTAATTAATAAAGATAATTTATTTTTTATAAAATATAAATAATTATTTTTCTTAAAAATTATATTAAATGAAGTATAAATTTTTAGATAGATTTTAAAAACTTATATATATATATATATATATAATTATTTTTTTTAAATATTTTTTCACAATTTATAGTAATAATTGTATTGCAATTTATGTTTAAGTTTATATAAAAGTTTTAATTTTTGTAAAAATAGTTGGTTTTTTTTTTTTAATTTTAAATTTAGATATTAAATATAATATGGTATTAGGTTTTTAAATATTTGTATGTTTAATATTTCAAAATTTGTTAAAATAATATTTAGGTGTGTATTCGATTTTATTTTTTACTATTTTATGTTCTTTTTAATATATTATAATTAATTAATATGTGTTTTAATATTTGTTTAGATCTATTTTTTCATGTAAATTTAGGTGAGTTGCATGGTAATGATGAGGGATAATGACAAGGTATGTTAGGTGATATCAAATACGAGGGCTTATATAAAAAATATAATATTGCTTGGGTTTTTTAAGATTGTGGTCGTAGAAGATATATTTATGGTTACACATGACTAATTTAGGGTTTGTCATGCCAATAATAGCATTGGAAAAATAACCTAAATGATAAATCCATGCCTCTTGGTGTTGGCCCTGAGCGTTTTTATTGCCAGCATTCGAGGCTCAGTGTAAATTCATTTGAAGGTATTTTTCTTTTTCATTTTGCATGTTTTTATTTATTGGTCGGTTTTAAAATGTATTTGTTTTGAGTATGAAATTTTATTTTTATTAATTGACACCTATGTTGAGGTCCTAAACTGATGTACTTAAAAGGCCTCAAACCCACTGAATCTAATTATTAGGAAGATTTTTTGTCATACTAAATCATGTTCATGAAATGCATTAAGTTTAAGGATTTTTTGGTGAAATGATATTATAAAAGTGGTTTATTTGCATCATAATAGGAGTGTGCATCAGTATATTATGAGAACATAGCATAAAACAACACCTTATATGAGTGATGATTCTTATATTCGTTTTAAAAGGTCATCATCTAATTTTTCAATAAAGACCAGATAATACAAGTCTACTATTTGGGTACTCTAATTTGTTGTTTTCCTAAGTTAGGTCAATGAACTTCATATTCTTGTTAATTTATTATTATTACATCAATAATATCAGTAATGTTAGATGTAGAATCTATTAATGTCTATGGAAACTACTTTTATATATCATCCAGCTTTTCTAGCACCATGGGGGTAATTTCTAGAATAATTGGAGCGATTTCTTTCAGATATAGAAAGGGTTATGTATGAAATGAGAGGTTTAAATTCATCTCAAACTATAGCATGTTTTGTATTATTATATCTATGATTTTTTTTAGAATTATGTGTTATCTAAAAAAAATTCCTCTAGATACCTTCTTGGAAGGGATAACTAAGGTTTTAATTTAAATTTTTGAAGGCATTTGTTTTATATATCCAATATGTTTTCTATCTAAGATCCAACCCAATAAAAATATTTTTCTATGGAATTAGAGCAAATAAATTAAAGTAACAATTTTTTTGGTAGGAATATAGAATTGGTAGCATGAAATAAATAAAGATATCAAAGTTAAATAAAAATAACTGTTAATTTATTTTTGATTTATTACCAGAATTGATACTAATATACCTTTGCTTTATTGATTCAAATGTATAAGGCAATGAAATCATTAGTAAGTGGATAGAAATGATATCACACTTGACCCCTAACCATAAGTCACAATGCTTCTTTTTAGAATCATAATCCTTCATGACCCGTAACCATAGGTCACAATGCTCCTAGCCTATGTCCCTTCTAACTACTAACCATAATTCATTCATTGCATTTGTTTCTTGATCCTAAAAAAAAAAATCTCTTGCCCTATATTTGAGTCTTAAAATTTTTATAACTAAATATAATAGGTTGTCAAATGCATAAATGACCCATACGGATTTATAGGGAAAGCAACCAAATATAAGCTATAATTTCAAATCTTATTTCTTATTAGAGTTTATTTTGTTTATTAATAAATAAAAACTAATTTCAAAACTCATAAAAATTAAATAAAACACTAATTAATTTAAAAAACACAAATAATATTTATCTTATATCTTTTACATTTTTTAGGTGGTTTTGTATCTTGACACTTATTAAAATTTAAAATAAATATAAAACACTTATTTTCATAAATATTAAATTGAACTCAAATTTTTATTAGTACCTTCCCCTCATATACTATTATTTTCACCGATTCTTATTAATCTAGGTTGACTCTTGGACTAACAATAAGAATCTTAATGAACCTGAAAACTAACAAGACAAATAAAATTACCAATAGGCCAAGATTCTGAACAATAACTTGTATTGATTTGTATTGAATGACTTGACATAATTACAAACCCAAACCATAATTAAATAATCCTCAATTCAAAAATTAGATTTTACATGCAGAAAAAAAACTAAAATCTAAAAAAAATATCAAAACCTAGTAATGGCATATAAAACCTAGTATTTTGTGCATGTCCTTTAGCCACCTAACACATTTTGCACTTTGAAACATACTTTGTTACATCTCTCTTCATTTTTTGCCAAAAAAAATTTCCTCTATGAAAGCTATCGTCTCTATCTTACCAAAATGTCTAGCCAAACCACCACTATGTAATTATCTTATTATATTATCTCATACGGACCCAAATAGAATGCATAATTATTTCCCTTTAAAGAGATAACTTTTTTGCATAAGATACTCATCATGAATAGCATTTGTCCCACATGTTAATGGATTCTTTTACTTCTCAACTACCTTGCTAAAATATGAATCAGTATCATATAATTATTTAATAGCTTCGAATCTAGCTACTTCACTCACCATAGTAGTTAATTACTCTATCCTGTTACTCAATGCATTAGCTACCTAATTCTATTTTCTTGGTTTATGATTCAACACAAAATAATACCCCTACAAGAAAGAAACTCTCTTTGCATGCCTGTATTCACATACTTCATAACCTTATGATTTATAAATATAAACTCATCTGGCACCAAGTAATTCCTCTAATGTCTTAATGCTTGTACAATTGCATAAAGTTCAACATTATAAGTAGAGTACTTTATTCTTACCTCATTCAATTTTTATCTGAAATATACTGTTAGCTTTCCTTCTTGACTCAACACAACACCAATTCCCATAAATGAAGAATCATAATAAACCTTAAACACTTTTTTAAAATATGGTAATGCTAAAATTGGCCTTTTAGTAATCTTCTTTTTCAAAAATTCAAAATTTACTATGGTTGCTCGAGTCCATGCAAATTCCTTCCCTCTCATGCAATCTGTTATTGGTGCCACAATACTACTAAATTTTTTAATAAATTTTCTATAAAATGTTGCTAAACAATCAAAACTTCTTACCTCTATAATGTTTTTTGGAATAGGCCACTCAAAAATCACCTTTATCTTTTCTTCATCTATTTTCACACCATCTGATAAAATTACAAATCCTAAAAATACCAAACTATTTTGCATAGATCTACACTTCTTCATATTTTCATACAACTTCTCCTTTCTTAAAAAATCCATTACCATTCTCAAATGTTTTAAGTGTTCTTCTTTAGTCTTACTGAATATTAAAATATCATCAAAATAAACAACTACAAACTTACCAATATATTCTTGTAGCACTATATTCATCACCCTCATAAATTTGCTAGGTGTATTAGATAATTTGAATGGTATCACCATCCACTCATATAACCCATACCTAGTATTGAATGCAAGTTTCCACTCATCTTCTTCCCGAATTCCAATTTGATAATAACCACTCCTTAGATCAGTATTGATAAAATATTTTGCTCCTGCAAGCACATCTATCAGATAATCTAAATGAGGTATGGAAACCTATACTTTATTGTAATTTTATTCATTGCTCTACTATCTACACACATTCTCCATCCTTGATCTTTCTTTGGAGTTAGCAAAGTTAGTGTTACATAAGGACTCATACTCTCCCTTATCACATCATTAGTAATTTAGTAACCTATTTATTTAATTCTATATTTTTTGTTAGACTCATCCTATAATATGCTTGATTGGGTAGAGCTAATCCTAGAATCAAATCAATGTGATGTTGTAAATCTCTCTTTAGTGATAAACCATCTGGTAACTCATCAGGCATAACATCTACATATTATTTTAACACTCTTAATGCTTCTATTGGTATTGGCACCATTTTTATTTCTTCATTCTTTACTACTAATGCATAACATCCACTTGCTACCTTCATATCTTGGATAAATTTTTTAGTAGAGAGCATTTTTTCTATCTTCTCTTCCTCTTTAAGAGGTAATAAAACTACCTTTGTATAACCTTTCCAAAAAGTATACATATTATTTACTCCATCATGAATTACTTTCATATCAAATTACCATAGTCTTCCCAATAACACATGACACACATCCATCAGATTAACATCACATCATATTTAATCATTATAACTCTTTCCTATAAAAAAAATTGATTAAGAACCTTTTATTTACTGTAACTTCATTCCCTTTTTTAAATCATGAAATTTGATAAAGATTAGGATTATTTTCACATTATAGATTTAGTTTCTCAATAATTTCTTTAGAAACCATATTTTCATAACTACCACCATCTATAATTACTTTGCAAGACTTTCCACCTAGAGTACATCTTGTTCAAAAAAAAAATTGATCTTATACATGCATCACCACCTTCTTTATTCTGCACTTGTTCCTTCATTGGAACGATCATGGTTCATCTCATCATAAGATTCTCTCCAACATCTGCTAGTGCAACTTCAATATTTTGCTCTTCTATTTCAGCCTCAACTAGATTTACTCTTGGGTGATCTTCTTTTCTCCTTTCTTGATCTTGATAGTGTGGACACTCAAACACTTTATGCCCTTATTCTCCACATCTATAATATATATAATATCTTCGTTAATTCATAAATCATCATCTAGTACCACCATAACCTCTTCCTCTCTAAAATCCTATTCCTCTTTGTTGGTATTGAAACCCTTGTCTATTATCGTCTTGTCTTTTTGCACCACATGATGATTTACCTTTATTTGCATTAAATATACCTATGGTGGTATTAAACCCATCTTATCCCCTTATTGGAGGGAATCGAGCTCTTTATAGACCAAGAGATGTCCTAAAATTCTATCTATTTTGTTTCTCTTCTGCCTTCAAAGCTAATTGATAAGCCTCCTCCATGTTAAGTGGTTTATGCATGCTTAATTCATCTTGAATAGAAAATATCAAACCATTTATATACCTTGATTCCATTTTGTCTTTTATTTTATCATGCTTCACTCATATGGAAAGATTATAAAATTCATCTATATACTCTTTTATATTGTGGTCTTTTTGCCTCAAATTCCAAAAACTTCTATATAGGATTTGTGCATAATCCACATGAAGAAATTTATCTCTCAACATATTATCCATATTTTTCCACAAATTAATCTTCTCTTTACATTTTATCTATCTATGTTTCTATATGTCATCCCACTAAATCATTACATGACCTTTTAATTTCATGCATGCAAACTTTACCTTCTTGTCTTCTCTCATAGTCTTCCACTCAAAGAACATCCCATGTTAATCATCCAATCTATCAGTTCCTCTGGTTCTAAATTTCCTCTATAATCTAGAACATAAACCTTGATTCATTTATTTCTTCCTTATAAATCTTGAACCATCATCTCTTCCATTGATGGGGGTTGCTCTCGTTCTTCTTCTTCTTAGTGAACTTCTTCATCACGATTTGTGTCTTCCTCATCACCACCTTATTTTCTCTACTGATTGGTAATAACCTCTATTAATTGTTGAGCTTAAATTTTTATCTTTTATATAGTCTGATTCATTTGTAAAACACCTACTCATCCTCTTGACATTCATTACTCTTCCAAGATTCACACCTACTATGATACTAGATAATGAACCAAAAAACAAACAAGACAAATAAAATTACCAATAAGCCAAGATTATAAATAATAAATTATATTGATTCATATTGAATACTTAAAATAATTAAAAACCCAAACCATGCTTAAATAAGCCTCAACTCAAAAATTAGAGTTTACATAAAAAAAAATTAAAAAAAACTAAAATCTAAAAAAAACATCTATTTTTAGTAGCCACTATTTATTGTAAGTTTTACATGCAAGTATGTGGGGCTCTAAAAATTTCTCTAAATATCCTAAATGCTAAAATTAGCCTATGGGATAAAATTCAACTCAACTTGACATTCGATACTAAAAATATATAATTTTTAAAAATAGAAAATTCTTTATAAAATCATTAAATGTTAAGTTTATAACCTCAAATGATCACGTTTAGCCTCAAAAAATATGAATAAAAAAATCTAAGGGGATAGAGCACCTTAGTATAGAATTAATCTTTTAGATATGGTATTTTTAACACGTGAAAGATGTCAAACGAATTTAAGGTTTAAAATTTATGGCCTCCTAAAGGTTGGCCTTTTTTTTCTGCCTCAAATCTATTCAAATTTCATTAATTAGACTACACACTGGTGGTATGAACCAGATAGTGGATGAGATTAAGGAAGTCATCCAAATATTCTTTTCAAGACATAAATTAAAGAAATTCCTTATTAGATTACACCTAAAAATCATATGAAAGCTTTAGAAGTCCCTCTAAAACTAGGCTATGTGTTATTTTATAATATATTATGTACTAATCAATAAAAAAAATTAGCCTAAATCTCTAGACACCCTGAGCCTAAGTGTAACTATAGCAGGATTACTAAAAAAATGGCCCTTAAGTCTTGCTTTGGTGACTCATGTGAGTATGGTCGATCAAGGAAATTTATTTTTCTGTAGTAAAACTCAACATTGAAGCCAAATCTTCCAAAACAATATCATGCATAATGAAATGAAAAATAAAACATAAAAATTACAAATATGTTACAATAATATAGGTTTTTTTTATAAGTTACAATAGTATATTTAAAACATCAATAAGGTAAAGGGTTTAATAGTTGACCATAATTTAAAAAAATAATCATTGGGTTTTTTTTAAATTGTACATAATATTACACAAAATTTATGAAGCAAAGAAACTATTGTATTAAATTTGGAAAAAAATAATCCCACTCGGCCAAGAAGAAGAATTATTCTTAATCTTTGTGTTAAAAACTTAAATGTATTCTTTTTCTATTTTTTCCTTTTCTTTTAATAATGAGTTGTTTAGGGTTTTGAATTGAGAATAGTAGAAAATATAAATGTTGGCATTGCTGAAAATGATGAAAGACTTTGCAAAGAACAAGTTTTTTTTAACATATCTTAAACCTAATCAAGCTAATTCCATGATATACATTTTTTTGTGGGAACATTACTCACACACATTCCAACTAATTCTATAATATGAGTTTTTTTTTCTAGGAAAATCTAAGGTGAGCACTTTTCATGGTGAAGGTAGGTCACCCATCTTGCTAAACACACATGTTGTAAAGGATAATAGTGACAAATTTAATGTCTCCTAGGTGTTAGCGATGATTATTTAATACAAATACAGGCTTACCAATGTGTTTATTGTTTAAATTAGTTTGTGTATTTTTCTTGTCCATACATGTTAAATTGTGGAATTAAATTTCAGCATCAGGATCTTCTTTAACTAATAGGTGCACTGAAATTGATAGCCATTTGAATAATCTAAACTATGTTTTGTCCATGCATGGCCATTATAACAAAAATGACTCAGTTTATAGCTAGTAGCAGAATATGTTTTTATTATTATATTTTTGGATAATTCCCTAAAAAAATTCTCTATCATGGTGAAAAATGATAGTGCAATAGGATAATATATGGGAAACCATTCTATTATAAAAAATTGTCAATATTTAAAGAGATAATAAAGTAGAGATTGACAAATAAAAAAATTCTTGTGGTTTGATAAGCATTTAAAATTGAGCGGATGTATTTATGTCATTAAACCGTTAGCCTATGTTTATGAGTTTTGAAATGTAGTTGGCAATTGGTAGATAAAAGACCTCAAATATTTAAAGCTTCTAAATAACACATATATTGAATAGTTATTTTCCAAATGGAAACTTAAATTAGGAATGATACACATGCTCTAGAATATGTGCACTAAATTCATCTTTTGGTTAATGATCACCCACATATTGAGCAAGTGAAAATATACATATAATCATTTTTGCATGAATGTCTCACTTATGTTTTGTTTTATCAATAATTTTTCATAGAAAATTAAAAAAAGGATACATTACTTGATGTAGATATTCAATAATTTCCTTTTAGTAAGAAAATTTATTATATTTTGTAATGGACTCATCGTGGCACCTCATTTTTTTTTAATATAAAGTAAAATGCATTGGCTTAAAACATTATCATTTTTCATTTGTATCTTCTTTAATGCTTCATATACTTTGACATATATTATACTCTAACAACTTTGATTTACAATAAGTCTATGTTAATAACTTTGTATATGTATACAATGGATTAACAACTTGACAAATATTAGATGGAAAGCTCCTTCTCAAGTATTGCTACTATGAATCATTAAATATATCTAGCTAGTTGATAGTTTTAGACACATAAAATTGGCCATAACTAGATTTCAATGAGACTTCAAACTGATTCCTACCAACCATTAGAAATTAATCCTAGGAATCACTAAACATCCCAAATTTTCTTTTCCATCACTCATCAAAGCTCAGAATCATGTTGAGGCATCTCAAATTGGGGTATCCTATCATATGCAATAATAACCTCTCATGAATTCATCCCTAAGCACCTTTCAACATCACAATATTAAATTTTTCTGATCGACCTATTAAGAGGGGCACATGAACAAAAATAACATATTGAAAGAGCTAAATGGCTAATCTATTTTGGTGTAAAATTATCATGCACAAATGACTTCAGATATTTGAGAAGAGTAGTGTTATAATGTGAAAATGCCTAGCAAGTAAGGTTGTAATATCAAAATCTTGAAGCCAAGCTAAATCAAGCCAACACAATTCATGGTGCCAGGGAGAAAAGGAACTACACAACCTCCACTGCCAAATATTTCTTAGAAACAAGTCAAGCAAGCCACTCAATAATGCACTTGGAGATCCAAAAAAAGGTAAAGGATTCATTGTAAATTGAACTTTAGTTGTGCTTTCATTTGTCTTTTGTTAACTAATTTCACCTCCCAGATCATCTTAAACTTTTTATTTTTTACTTTATTTTTTCTATATTCTATTTTTAGTTATACATAGTTTTACACAGTAACTAGTATTGGTTTAACCTAACCAACATCAATCTCATCCTAACTAGCATCAGTCCCTATGTAGGGCATAACATAGTAGAAAAACTTGGTTTTTTAAGTTTTCTTAAAAGTTGCAGGTTGTTATTCTTGGTTTTATTGAATTGCATGCTCTCTATCTATATCATTATTTTTCAAAATCTAGAGGTTTTTTGGACATTTTATACTTATTTAGGTTCAAAAAATATTTTTCAAATCATTTTGTTTTTCTATGGGTTTATGGGTAATTGACATTAGTTTTAAGTCGACCAACATCGGTTCATTTACTTTTTGCATCACTTTTATTATAACCAACATTGGTCTCTATAGATCGACATCGATCTATGTGTAACAAAAACAGAGTAAATTGAGAGATAAATTGGAAAAATGTTTGACTCAATCATGAAATTGATTCAAGGTATGAAAAAACACTCTAAAAATTATAGGACCTCAGGTGAATTTGGAAGTGTTTAAGTCATAATTTTTTTTTTTAGTGCCTAAAATAAATTTAGACATTTTTATGCTTAGTTACTTTGTGAATTTTTTTTAATGTTTTAAACTAATGCTGAGGGGCCAGAACAAATTCACTACACATTTCATTTTTGGTACATTAAAATAAACTTTAATAACTTAGTTACATGCTTTTGAGAAGCATTATTTTTATCCCTTATTTGTTTGGTGTTGTTTATTTTTGAGAATAAATTGATGCATATATGATCTCCCCCTTCCCCTTTAGGGAACTTGGCTGATCAAAAGTGATCTTATTTGTATTTGTGCCTTGTCCAAAAGAATTAAAATAATGTTCTTATGGATCTCCCTAAATCTATATGGTTTAGGTGATCTAAACACAACCTTAAAGTCTTTTCACTTTATCATTTATTTTTATGCAACTTGGCTTGTTAGCAAGAGTTTATAGCCTCCTCACAAGTTATTTAGGGGTGATTTTACATAAGGTTTCATCTCTCAGAATCATACTAAACCCACTCTATGGTGGGGTATATAAATCAGGGCATGTATATTATGATTTCTAGGGGGCTAGTAGCTAGCCTCTTTGATCATAACGAAAAACCAATTTAGGTTTGGCTAACCAGGGAATTCCATTAAGAAATATATAGATGGAATAAGTATGTAAAGTAATAAACCCTTGTATAGTAAGCTAGCCAATATGAAATCAATTGATGTGATACATCTCTAGTTTTAACCACACTTGAGACCATCTAGATAACCAAAAATTTAGTTTTAGAATAACCCCACTTATTGCATAAATATTGTGGATGCAGGGTGAGTAGCCCAAAATTCCATATCACCATACAATCTCTTGGGAGAAGAGGGGAACCAAAAATCCTACTTTTCATGTGCTTTTATTTTTGTATTAAAACTTAAAATCCTCCCAAGAGCATGTATATAGATGAAATTCAATAGTACTACACAAACTTTTCAGTTTTAAGATCTAGGATGTTACATTCAGATGTTTATGTCATTTTATCCTTGATTTCATAGTTTTTGAGTCTAAAACTATCTATTTTATTTGTTATGCCATGTAAACATAAGTTTTGTGTCCACATCACTCTGTTATTTGAGGAGGCATTACATTGTCCATTTGACACCGTATGTTTGGTTTAGTCTTTTTGATAAATATTTGTGTGTGTGTGTCATTTGATTGGAAAGGGTAACATTGTGATACCCAATCCATTTTAAGTTTTATGCCTTATATTCTTTAAATAAACCATCTATTGCACCAACATCGTTACCCTACTCAAACCATTTCATAGACTTGTTTTATCTTTTGTCCAAATTTTAAATTTTAAACCAAACCACGTATGCCTTTCGGGTCTTTGTATAGTACCATTAAGCCATTCACCTTTATCTAAATGATTTATAAATGAATCCTAAATTTTTTGAGATGCATTTTTAATTAACTTTGACAAGTTCAAATCCAAATATAGATTGATTTCTATTTGTGCCTTATGCAATTTGGGCCTAGACATTAATATTTTTTTTTTGGGTTGTGTAACTTAAGTTAATTATTTACCCACTTTGAAAACTATTGTTTGTGCCTTAATTTGGGAGAAAATAGTCTATTTCTAGGTGTATATTTTTTCATGCCTTATGCCAATTTGGTTAAAGTTCATGTCTAGAATCAAGTTCCTAGTCTATGCCAACATGTTTTAAATTTGATAGATTAAATCATAACCTTTTGTTTGAGCTTATCTTTTGACATCATGTTTGTCCAAAAGACTTATAAATATTTTATTTTCCTAGATTAGACTTATTTAGAACACTTTGAACCTAGAGTTTAGCAATCTAGTTTTAGTTCATCCACTTAACCTTTTTGTGTGAGACATTTAACATTGGACATTTAATGTTAGTTTGTTTTCTACAAAGTTTTAGCATAAAACCTTTTTCGAGATACAAATCCATCCCATTGACTAATTTAAATTGAGTTCAAACAATTTTTCTTTTTAGACATTATTTTTTAGATTTTGTATAACTCTAACACCTTTTATCATGAAACATTCACCATTGATTCAAACATGTTTCACTATTCTCATAGTGTCATCATGTATAATCCAGGGTATATTAATGTCATCACAAAAGAAGACTTTGTTCAAGACCCCTATAGAGATGATGTTTTTTTGTGAGATAGATCCTTATTGATCTTACAACACATAATCAGGGGAATAAATCCAATATTATTTTTCCCAGTATTTGGTCAGCACACCTCCATACCTAGAGTAAACCTAATATCAAACATCACAATACCTAGCTAGTGTAAATTTGGTTATAGAATAAGTCCAACAACAATCATACTACATTAGAATGCCATCAGCTTATGACCCTTATTTGCTTAATCGTCACTTGATTTCAAACAAGGATGAAGTCTTAATTAGAGCCGTGGAGGTAGGAGCTAAGTTTCCAATAGACTACCCCCATGAAAATTTTCCAAGTTTAGTAAGAGTACCTTACAACATGCCTTATAATCAAAACATTGAACATACCTCTTCTAAAAATCCTCAAACTCTTGTTTCAATATTGTATCAAGACCTTCATATGCTTTTCACTAAAAAAGGCCTCATGGAGGACCATTTCATAGATGTAGACAACATATCAAACCTATCTAAACTTCATGCCTAATTTCATTAACATGACCTTGTTAACTACTCCTCTTATTGAAATATCTCCCTCAAAAGGATTCTTAATTTAATTAATAGGCCATAAAGAATAGGGTATAAACCCATTTATTCAAATCACTTTAGTTAGAGACATGTTAAATACCCTAGTTATTGAAGATGTGTCTTATACCTCTATGCAGAATAGTGAGCCAAACATAATGGATAATACGTAAGTGTCATCCAATCCAGATGAAAGTGGTATAAATGCACAAATAACTAGTCCATAATAAAACATGCCTTTAATTAACACCACAAGTCATTCACAAATACAAGGGACAAGGGATTATACCTCTCAACTACAAATAACTACCTTTAATCCTCAACTAGTTGCTTCTTCAAGCACACAACCATAAGGACTAAGTAGTCAGACAACAAATAGTTTCATGCCTCAATAAAACATGATGAATATTTCTCCACCACAATGGGTGATGACTAATGTTCCATAACCATAGGCACAATCCAACATACTCATGCAGTAGAGGTAGTAACGAACATGAGTATTTAGTCACAGACCAACATACCACTATAATCACAAATTATATCTAATTAATAGCATACAAGAATTGGTGAATGACAAATGCCAAACCTTCAACATGCATCTACTTTCAAAAAAATATTCATGTAACCAAGAAGTTCTATTATTTCATAAGTACTAATTAGGTAACAATTACCTTTTTTTCTTAATGTGCCACAAACTCAATGATAAGGCCTTGGTTCACAAGTTCCCCTTAATCAACAAGGTTTGACTAGTTAGTGGTAAGTCCCTAATCAACCTTAATAGGAATAATACATCATCCCTAGCTATATCCTTCCATATTAGTCATAATTTTTCCAAAACTAGGCCCATATACCAAATCCTAACCATAATATAGCACAATATGTCTAATTAATAGCATACAAGAATTGGTAAATGACAAATGCCAAACCTTCAACATGCATCTACTTTCAAAAAAGGATTCATGCAAACAAGAAGTTCTAATATTTCATAAGTACTAATTAGGTAACAATTACCTTTTTTTTCTTAATGTGCCACAAACTTAATGATAGGCCCTTGGTTCACAATTTCCCCTTAATTAACAAGGTTTGACTAGTCAGTGGTAAGTCCCTAATCAACCTTAATAGGAATAATACGTCACCCCTAGCTATATCCTTCCATCCTAGTCATAATTTCCCCAAAACTAAGCCCATATACCAAATCCTAATCATAATATAGCACCGCAATACACGCAATTACAATAATCACATCCTAATTTTTGAATGCATATTCATGGTCAATTCCCTAGCCAAACCAACATTCCATATCAAACTATGCCTCCAGTATACCCAAGTCAAATTAATCTACTTTTGACCACCCAACCTCCACCTCAGATCAATATTCCCTTTGATTTCCTAGCACAATTACTACAATAAATGAAAGATGCAATTGCCATCATCCAGTCCATAAAATAGACCAAAAATTTTAAGTTGGGTGATGTGTTTTCCTACCCTTTCAACATGGATTATTTTGAAATACCATTTCCTATTGGATATGAACCATCGAAGTTAGATAAATACAAATGAAAAGGAGACCCCAAGACCCACTTCATTGAATTATTTGTTACTTTTCAACCAATAACCTATAACAAAATATACCTCCTAGTATTAAATCTAATTGGTCTAGCAGGATAAGCTTTGGATTGGTTTCTAAAATTGCCTAAGAATTCAGTTTTTTATTTTGATGATCTTTCTAACAAATTTGTGTAGCACTTCTACAATCTCAAGCATGATATTTTATTGGTAGATTTGATGCAAGTAAAATATAAGTCTAGTGAAATTTTCACAAGTTATCTGTAGTGATGGAGAGCACTTACAAGCTAATTTAACCATAGTGTACTAGATAGGAAAATAGCCGCTATGTTTACTAAAAATTTACATAATTAGATATCTTACCATCTGGAGATTTAATGTGTACATACTTTTAAGGAAATAATTGATAAATTTTTATTGATGAAAAGGGCCCTTATTAATAAAGTGATCATTAAGATAACCCCATCAAATAAAAACCAAAATAATGGCCAAAACTAGAACTAAATACAAGCATAAGTGTCATAACCAGCCCAAGCTAGCAATTATGACAAACCTAATTCATTTAATAGTAATAATAATGTTGTTGTAAATGGAATAAACAAGTTATGACATGTCCAAATGGTACAAACACCATCTGCTTAGTGTACACTACATATGTAAATTACTTCTAACAAATAACTTCTTCAACAAATGATACAAGTGTAGTAGCCTAAACTAGTGCAAAAAATGCAACAACTTTTTCCTTTGTAAACCCCTCCTCCAAGGAGAACTATTCCTACTCATTATTTCTTTAGTGACCTTAGAGAACCCATTGAATTTATCTTTCACAATCTCACCTCAACTAAAATGATTAGCTAGTCTATTTTGAGGCACTATCAAAAGGGCATTCCTTATCTATATTGGCACCAATAAAATAAATTCTATGAGTATCATCAGGTTAATGGACATAATTTGCATCATTTTGTGCAAATTAAACATTTAATTTATAATATGTTAGAAAATTGGGAGATCACATTAGATAATAGAGCTTCCACATCCAATCAGAAATTGGGAATTTATCAAAACCCCTTTCCTCAACATAGCCAACAATAATAAAAACAAACGCCAAAACAAAAATAATAATAGTATCAATAGTTGAGATAGAAGCATCAAAATCAGCATCAATAGAACCAACATCATCCAAATGGATGGAACCAACACTAAAATGATGCCAACAATTAATAGACATACCACGTAGTTGCACATGACTAAAATAAATTTATAGGCTATATTAAAGGAGGTCATGTTTCCACCATCTGCATAAATCCAAGACCAAGTATTAACTAAACAAGACAATTACTATTCAATTCCAATCAACCAACCCATAAAGATGATCCTTCCTTGACTTGGGACCGCATATCAACATACTAGAAAATAAGGATTACTACCTTTAAACCTCATACTTATAATTCATCATTAGCTCATGACCATGCACAAATGCACTTATAACTAAAACTTATCCTCTCTAGTCCCCCACCACCCTAATTTACTGAAAACAATGGTCATGTATCTAATCTTGATTGTGGAATCATAACTCAATGATTGAATATTACCATCCCAGGCCCACAACCATCTACCACTTAACCCATCTAACCCATTATTATAGATAGGAATAAGCCATTTACTATTATGAAATAAAATATGTTTGATATTATGGAACAATACAAAAAATGCTTGAAAAATTATCCATTTTGGATTTGTTGCATATGTCGTCCATCCACAAGAACATCTTAATAGTGTTCCTTGGCCAATTCCATGTTCCAAATGACATATCTCTAGATAAATTCTAATATTTGGTCAAACATCTATCCCCAAGCTATCAATTAAACTTTGACCAAAGTAATATGTCATCTCTTGGTCCTCTACATAATAATCCATTACACATCAAAGTTGTCATAATGTGACACAAAGTGAAATATGTCCTCATAGACAATAGGTCTAAATTTTGTGTCTCTAAAGATCATCAAGCTTCTCAGGTACACCACAATGAATCTCCAACTAAAAATGATCACAATCAAGGCCTATCACAATGAAGAACATGATTAATGAGGCACCATCAACTATAAAGTTATCATTGGACCCTTGACCCACAATACACTATGCCATGTGTTAGACCTAAAACTATAAAACAATATTCTTTTGGGTAGTCCTTGGATACATGAAATTCATGCAATCCCTTCAACATTGCACTAATGTATCAAGTTCTCCAATTCAAGTATCGAAGTTACTATCCATGGAGATTTATTTCCATATGAACATTACAAGCATTTGGAAGCTAAGTACTAAAGCTATAAATACCATTTTCAATTTAATACAGTTCTTAATAAGAATAAATTAAAATAAATACTTGTTGATTCCCTAGAGGCTAATTGTATTGACCTAGATACCCTTGATTCTTTATCCCATAGGTTAACTCCTAAAATGTCTAATCATTATACCATCTTGGCTAAAAGCCTAGGAGAATATTTGACCCATGATACGTTCCATATTGTTAAGCTTCCATAGAACCCCATGTCCTATGGAAGACGTATAGGCAGACCACCTTGCATGGAATGGAAAATAAAGGGCAAAGGCAAACTATATAGTCTAGCACCTATCCTTTTCATACTAGCCACTGGCTAAGAATAGGACCCACTTTCAGATGATGAATCTTGGTTGTATAATGATAAGCTACCTAACTGTTACCTAAATTCCAAGTATCCCATTTCAAACAAAATCATGTAGAATCATTCTTATGAAGGACGAGGCCTTGGGCTAAATCAACAAGGTTTGCTTGAGCCAATTTTCACCACTCTATACAAAGTAATATATGGTCTTAGACTTTAAATATTTGGGGGTGACCCCATTTACATTAATCATGTTCCAATAGCAATGACTAGTGATGACAATGATTATAGTGAATTAGAGTCTGATCATAGCCCTTTTGATCACCTGGGCAATGCCAATTTGTTTGATACCAATGCCATTTGTACCCTTAGACCAGTTGTTCACTACAACCAACTTCTTTTATATTATCTTCAACTTATAGACTAGGACCAGCTAGAATCAATAGTGTTAATCGATGAGTTTTAGAATGATGAGACTTTCTATGATTTTCTAGGCCTGAAAGTTAATGTTCCATTGGGAGAACACAAACAAGGGTTCTCAAGCAAGTTGGATCTTGAAGCCTATTTCGGAGAATTGGTGAAGAGCCTCAGCCACAGATAATTAAATAAAACATTGACATCCCAAAGTGAAAATCTCTTTGAGGCACTTTTGGACAAAGGAAATAGTAAATAAAAAAGCTAGTCTAGTGGTGAAAACCTGTTTTAGGCACCATTAGATCAGGGTGTTCAACCTCCTTTAAACATAGCTCAGGAGACCACCAATGATGAAATTGTGTATGGGTCTAAGTTCAATTGTAAAAAATAGTAGGATTTTGATTAAATCATCCAAGATTTTTTAATAGTGTTTATCACATGGCCATCCCTACCAGTGGGAGATTTTGATTCTTCATACCTGGGAAAACTTCAAGATTCAGTCCTAACAAAGGAATCTATCATTACAAGCCAATTTAAATCTTTACCAACCATTTTGAAAGATGGTTCAAATCTTCTTATGGAGGATACTACAAAATTTAACATTGAGACTCTAGATGACCCAAAATGAATCAAATTAAGAGTGTCACTCATTGAAGATTTTACAGCCCTTTTGAGTGAATTTGTTTAAATATTTGCTTGGGCCTACTCAAACATGCCAAGTTTGGACCCAACCTTAGTTGTGCACAACCTTATGGTACATCTTGATCCCAAATCCCAAACATGTAAAATAAAAATTACGTAAGATGAATCCTTGTATTATTGTATTAGTGAAGAAATAGTTGTAAAAACTCTTGGAATTACCATGTATTTGATCGATTGACTACTTAGAGTGGATCTCAAATGTTGTACTAGTCAATAAGAGGCTAGAAGGAATTAAAATATGCACTAATTTCAAAGACATAAATAAGGACTTCCCAAAATATGACTTCCTCTATCAAATATTGACATGATAGTCAACTCCATAGTAGGCTATGAATGCTTTATCTAATGGATGGATTTTTAGGGTATAACCATATCCATATTGTGCTAGAAGACAACATATATAACAATCACCACATTGTGGGGAATATTTTATTATTAGGTCATGCCATTTGGTCTTTAAAATGTTGGGTCCACATACCAAAGAGCCATGACCATAATATTTCATGATATGATCCATGACATTATTGAAGACTACATCGATAACATCCTAGGTAAATCAAAGACCAGGGTCGATCATCCAGTAGAATTATGAAGCATATTTGAAAGACCACATGAATATCAAATTAGGCTCAATCTTAAGAAGTCTATTTTTTAGATTTACTTCAAGAAAATTCATTAGCTTCATTGTGTCTCACTAAGGCTTTGAAGTTGATCCAATCAAAGTACAAGCAATAAATCAGATGCCACCAACAGCCAATTTGAAGTAGATCTATAGTTTATAAGGTAATATTGAGTTTATCAGACACTTCATATCTCAATTGGCCAACAAGCTCCATCCTGTTACACATTTGTTGAATAAGGGTGTCACATTCATTACTATGATGAATGCGAGAAAACTTTACAACTAAATGACTATCTAGTAAATCTGCATATTTTATTACCACCAGTCCCAAGAAATCCATTCTTACTATATCTATTTATCATAGATAAATCCCTTGGGGAAATTATACATTAACTTTATAATAATGGAAAGGATCATGTTGTGTAATATCTAAGTTTTACACTCGTCATGTATGAGAATAATTATATTCCCCTTAAAAAATCTTGTTTAGCTATGGTCTTTACAGCTTAGAAACTATGACATTACATGTTAAACAACAACACCATAGTTATTTCTAAAGTATATCCACTCAAGTATATTCTATCCAAGAAAAAATTACAAGGTCACATGCGAAAATAGATCAACCTTCATATCAAGTTTGAGATAGAATATGTTAACCAAAAATCTACCAAGGAATAGGTTCTTACATATCAGGTTAATAAAACATCCCTTATAGATACATAACCTCTAACATTCCAATTCTAAGATGAAACCCTTATGAACATCATTAAAACACCTTTTGAGGAGAAACATTTGAATGTAGATTTTGATTGATCATTTATGGCACATGGATTGGGAGCAAGCATTTTATTTATTACACTATATGGGGATCTTATCCCTAAATCATTCTGAATCAACTTTTTTTATACCAACAACGTAAACCAATATTAATCACTCTTTAAAAGGATTTGATATGATTTACAATGGAATATCCAACATCTTAAGCATTATGGTGATTCTTAGTTAATCATCAATTAGGTTACAAACCATTTTTAGACCAATGATGACAAGTTGGTACCATACAAGGCCATCATTGCAACTCTCAAATAATAGATTGTAGATATCTAGTTTGAACATATACCAAGGGCAAATAGTATATTTTATACACACCATTAGATCTTTGATTTGTCATATAAACACAAAAAATGAATACTAGATCCTTGTTAAAAATCTACTAGTGTCAACTCATGAACCTTCAAACATTACAATGATCTATGATATTTTTGGTCCTAACTCTATATGGTATTCTGAAATTTATGTCTATCTTTATGAACACATTATGCCACTATACCAATCCCATAAACAATTCAAATCCTTTATCCACCATCTCAAATGTTATACCTTACTCATACCAACCCTATACTGCCATAGTTTTGATGGAAATTTGCTTCATTGTTTGACTTTGGTAAAATCAGCATTAGCATTATGGGAAGTTCAAGAAGGAGTATTTGTATCCCACATAAGCCATTCCATCCAATTAAAAAATATCTTGTGTATTGGCTACTATTAGCCAATGATGGATGTAGATATAATTACACATATTAAAAAGTGTGATAAACGTAAAAGGCTTGCCAATCTAATTCATGCCCTTGCCAAGACTTTGAAACCAATGTTTACACCATAGTCATTTTCTATATGGGACCTTAATCTCATTGGGAAGATAAATCCCACCTCATTTAATGGTCATAAACATATGTTTACCACCACTTAATACGTCACTAAGAGGGTTAAAGCTATAGCCCTCACTTACGTTACTGGAAAGAAAATTTCCAAATTCATATTGAACCATCTCATTTATTTCTATGGTATCCCTTTCAACATTATATTTGATAATGACTGATCATTCAAAAATAATGACGCCAAATTGTTATATGTTGAGCATAAAATTAGTCAACATTATTCTATAGCATATTACCTACAAGGTAATAGCTAGGCAAAAGCATCTAACAAAACTATTGTTGACATCCTTAAAAAGATTGTTAATGATGTCACTATAATTCGTAGCTCCAAATATCTTGTACCCTCTGGGCATATGATACCAATCATTGTAATCCAATATGAGCCACTTTGTGTTCACTTGTTTATGGAATTAAGGCCATTATTCCCATTGAGGTTGAGTTACCTTCTTTGTGCATGTCTTTGAAGCATGTCATTGATGATGAAGACTATTGAGTTGATCATTTATAAAAGATAGAGTTACTTGATGACAAATACATGGCCACACTTAACATTATTCAAGTAACTATAAGTACCTCTGTAGCCACTACAATTGGTGTATTAAACATAGAGAATCCAAGATTTGTGATATTAATATTATAGAAAACCAATAGAACACCATGGCCAAGAAAAAAATAAATACAAGTTAAAACCTAACTAGATATACCCTTACATCATTGTTGTAAATTATAGCACCAGAGAATATAGGATTTCTACACTAGAGGAGGATGAAATTGATGAACTAATGAACATTATACACCTCAAGCATTACTTTGCTTAAGAGACCTAGTCTATTATCTATGATGCCTATTCCCATTATACTATAATATCAGCATTCATATTTTTACCATACCATTCTACCATGCTTTTTATATCAACTAAGTTATTTTCACCCTCCCTACCCAACCCATTGACCTTGGTTCCATTTCATTAGTTCCACAACTACTTTTAGCATGAAGATTCAGATCATGTTTTAACATTTTTTTAGTAATCCTATTATGTACCAAGTGTTCCTAACTATATTCACCTTTGGGTAAATTAGTGTTTCACCATCATACTACTAATTATAACCACTTATGGGAAAATTAGTATCATTGACCTATGTCATTATTTCCTAATTATAACCTCCTATGGGAAAATTAGGGGAAATAATTATTTATTATGCCTTGAAGTACCACTTTTCCATGCCTATGTCATACTAATCCATTTGCCTATTTTGCCTTTCTTTTGAATTTAATTCTACACTAATCAGATTCACTCACTGTAAGGTAGAACTACAGTGACTTAAGGTTGTATCTTAGGACTATAGGTCATGCTTGATTCCCTTTAAGGTTAGTTCAATCCCTTCTTGCCATATGCTCTCACTATTTTTCGAGAAAACTAAGCCTATGCTTTCACCATTTTTTGATTGGTATCATGTCAATCTCTAATTAGTTTAGATAACTCAAAATTTAAAAACATTCATAAATTTGAAGATCTAAAAACATTTGTACTGACCAACCCTAGCTAGTCATCCTCAATCTACCTTACTAGGGCAAACCTATTGTTAGGATGTTTTTTGTTTCTTTTAATTTCAATCTTTTAGTGTGTTTTATTTGTTTTTTATTTGTTTGATTTTATTTTTATGCCTCAAATCAATCTATATGTGTTCATTGGGTGATTCCATGTGAATTATTATTTATTCCATCCATATTCATACATCAACATTATATCATGATTTTTATCGTTGGTGCCTTATTTTCAATTGTTTATTATATTGAGAGTCAATCCTTACATTTTTTTTTAAAATTATGGTGTTCTATCTTGAGGCATACCATCATGTGCAATAGTAAAAGTCATCTCAAGAAGTCTTACAAACAATGGAGCCATATAAGTTTTTCCTTTGTAACCTGGGAAAATCCTCCCACCCTCCTTGATCGAATCAATCAATTGACCATTATTATTATATCAATGCTAAAAAAGATGAGCATATCCACATTCGTAGGCATAACTAAATCATTTATATTTATCAATTCTTATTCTTATATTTATATCTTTCATCACTTTTTACATCCTCATATGCCTGGTTGTTTGTGGCTTTTTTAGTCATTAGACCATTGCATCTACATTGGTGCCCACTCATCTTTAATCTATATGAGAGGTTATATGTTTGCATTATTCTTGCCAATATACCTTACTAGGGCACAGTCAAACATCATTTTTTAATTTTGGTCATCTTAATGATTTAAACTACATGTGGGCAAATCATTATTTTAACTCATCAGCCCTAACTAGGGCATATGCATGTGCCACTGATTATAACTGCCTATGGGAAAATTAGTATCTCAACCTTTGTTACTGATTATAGCCATATTTGGATAAATTAGAAGCTTTAAATCAATGCATGCAAGCATTGTCTCAGTTTGATTAATCTCACCCATGGGTTAATTTCATTCTTCTTCTTACTTATTTTTGAGGGATCATCTATCAATCATATGTGTTAGCCACTCCTTCGAGGGGGCATCATTATAGGATTCCAAAACATTATTTGGATATTTTTATTCAATCGTTATCTTCTTTTTATCCTATTTCATTATTTGATAAGACATTACTATGCCTATAGCTTGCAACATCTTCCCAAACAGGGGCAAATTGTTGACACATAAAACTAACTAGAACTGGCTTTTGATAGGACTTTAGACTGATTCCTACCAACCATTATAAAATAAGCCTATGAATATTTGAACATCCCAAATTTTCTTGTACATC
>JARHVA010001241.1:1890000-1935000 GCA_037957365.1 Torreya grandis | reverse complement strand
ATTGTATAAGATATTGCATACTAATCAACCAAAAAAATCAGCATGAATCTCTAGATAGACTGAGCCTAAGTGTAATTATAGTAGGATTATTGAGAAAATATCCCTTTAGGCTTGATTTGGTGACCCATGTCAGCAGGGTCGATCAGGCAAAATTATTATTTTTAATTAAAACTTAGCATTGAAGCCAAAGCTTCCATAATAATATCATGCATAATGAAATGAAAAACAAAACATAAAAATTACAAAAATGTTGCAATAATATAGTTTTTATTATTTTGATAAGTTACAATAGTATATTTAAAACATCAATAAGATAAAGGGTTTAATGATTGACCATAATTTTAAACAATAAGTATTGGATTTTATTTAAATTCTAAATAATATTACATAAAATTTATGAACAAAAAAAAAACTATTCTATTCAATTTGAAAAAAGATAATCCCACTTGGTTGAGAGAAAAAATTATTCTCTAATCTTTATGTTAAAAACTTTAAATTCTTGTTTTTCTATGCTTTCCTTTTCTTTTAATAACGAGTTATTTAGGGTTTTGAATTGAGCATAGTATAAAATATAAATGTAAGCATTGCTAAAAAGGATGAAAGACTTTGAAGAGTATGGTTTTTTTTAACATCTCTTATACCCAATCGAACTAATTCCATGATATGATTTTTTTATGGGAACATCACTCAGACGTAGTCCAACTATTTCTAGAAAATGAGTTTTTTAATAGGAAATCTAAGGTGAGCACCTCTTATGGTGAAGGTAGGTCCCCCATCTTGCTAAAGACACTTGTTGCAAAGGACAATAGTGACACTTCAATTTAATGTCTGCTAGGTATTGGAGATGATTATTTAATGCAAATATAGGCTTACCAATGTGTTTTTTATTTAAATTAGTTTCTGTACTTTTATGTGAAATTGTGGAACCAATTTCCAGCATTGGGAGCCAGTTTAACTAATAAGTGCACCCATATTGACAGCCATCCCAATAATCTAGAACTATGTTTTATCCAAGCATGCCCATTGTAACAAAAATGACTAAGTTTACATCTGGCAATGGAATATGTGTTTATTATTATATTTCTCAAGAATGCCCTAGAAAAATTCTCTATCATGGCACAAGAGGATAATATATGGGAAACCAATCTATTATAAAAAAATTTCAATATTTAAAGATGGGATAAAGCAATGTTTGATGCATAAAACAATTCTTGTGTTTTGATTACATATAAATAAAGTACTTTTTACATAACAATTTTGATTATTTTGAGATGTGAGATAAACTTATTAACATCTAATTTATATTTCTTTATTTCACTAATTAAATATAAAGCCTATGTTTCTCTCAAAATAGTGATAAGGAAAAAACTTGCTACTATTATATAAATATGATATTCTAACATCAATATGTAACTAAAGCTTAAAAGAGAAAAATATAAATAAAAGACTACGAATAGAGAAAATGGTAAAAAAAAGTGTCTAAATTATTAGTGAGGCTATGATAAATATTTTGTCTAATATAAAAGAAGAAGATGAAAATATCACCTAGAGTTAATTTCCAACTATAAAATTTATTTAACGTCCTATTTTATCTAAAACAACTAACCAATGATAACTTATGGCATGGTTCTATCATAACAGACAATAATGTCAAAGAATAATATGTAACAATAGTGGCTGTAGGCAACTAAAATAAATAACTAGGAATTAAACAACAAAAAAAATTTAAATTGATATAGTTATCATAATGGCTATATGTATTTTTATTTATTGAAAATGAATGTGAGAAAACCTTGTAAACAATTACAGTAACAAATAAATCTTGCATTCTCTTCTCAAACTATTAACATGCCAATATAATAAAATAAATATTGATACTATTTTATTTACAAAACACAATATGTAGAAACAAAACAACAAATATATGGAGAAAAAAATATTGTATAATGTAATGAACAAAAATATAAATAAAAATTTTAAGACTAATATTTAAAAAGACAAGTTTCATTTTCGGTACTCATCACAAATAACCACTTTTTTACTAGAACTACCCATATTAATATTTTTCACTTGATCACCCAAAAAAAATATAACTAATATTTATTCCACTTCTTCTAACTTATTTATGATTAGACATTTAACTTTAAACTTTAAAAAAAAAAAAAAAAAAAGTAAAGTCAATAAATTTTATAAATTCTCCAAAAGTATAATTATTTATGAGAAAATCTAAAGTAGCGTGCTATATTGATGCATCATATGGTTTCCAAATGAAATGAATTTTGTTATGAATAGATGTCAAGAATCTACTAAGGATATTTTGGAAGGTGTTCCATCACCCCAGGTCGAACACTACCCATCAGATGTATCATAATCTACTAAGGGTCAACAATATTTCATCATTTTTTAAGCCTAATGCCATTCAAATGAATCATATATAGTACCCAAACACCCTCATTTTTTAATGAATAAAGGTATAAATTTTACCAAACTATCATAGTAAGTATAATTAATTGAAATGATGTTTTTTTAGATTTATTTTATTTTATGTAATCACGTGAGCCATGATAGCCATTAGTTCTTGAAACCATATCCTATCGTTTGTTCAAGTCACATTGAATTTATGAATGCAAAATTTTGGCCACTAAATTTTCCATTCCATTTACTTCTTCACAGGCTCTATGGTCAAATTAGGTCACTTGATATAGTCTCGTTTCCTTCTATTTTTCGTAGTGTACTTGTGTATTACAAACTTTCCAATCACCATGACCTTCTATTCCATTATATATCCTTATTTCCAAGGTGCTTATCTACCATGGTTTCCATTTTACTAATATTTTATTGTTCATTTATCATAATCTTATTAAGTGGCCTTCACTTTATTTTAGTTATTGTTGAGAATTTGTCCACCACAACTTTGACTATGTGACCTATTGCTACCTCAATAATAATTTATGTTTACCATTTAAATGATGAGAAATGTGTCTATTTATAATTATATGGCCCTTATTTCATTGTCACACACACACACACACACACACACACACACACACACACACACACACACACACACACACACACACACACACACACACACACACACACACACACACACACACACACACACACACACACACACACACACACACACACACACACACACACACACACACGCATGCACACACACACACACATATTAATGGTCATTAATTATCATTATAATACTTCTATGGTTATGAAACTACTAGTCCACACTAAACATAATATTTTTATTGTATTAATGCCACCATGGCATAAGGTGCCAAGTGTTCATATGGATAATATGCCATTTAACCATATGCACATAAGGTGTGTTCCATCATTAATCCCATTATTAGGGTGTATTTATCATTAAGGCTATCCTTAGAGCACTTACTTTCACTATGTCAACTCAGATATCACTCCATTAGACAATATGCAAATGTTTAACAACTCATATTATCGTCAATATATAAATAAGTTTAGAATCTATTTGTAAACCCATGTTCCTTATACAAAATCCAAAAAAATCATAATACCTATATGATATGAAGAGATATAAATAAAATAATAATAATCAAATGCTTATTATGTTGTAACTAGAAGCATATATCTCTTTTCATATTCATGATATAATATGAAATAATCAAAAGATATATGAAATGAAGCATGATCTCAATCATATTACATATATTAATTAATGGGACCAAACTTGATTAATACTTAAACATAGACCTAAGCCATGATGAATCTAGGTAGGGTGTTACATTTTCTATTATACACATGAGGCACCTCGCTCCTACACATATCTATAAGACTCATGCAGTCTTTGAAACAAATGTATGTCCAACTCCTATGTAACACTAAAAAAAGTACGAGTACATGGAAATTCCAAGACTGAAATTATCAATTCATAAGTCTTATTTAGGCAAAAACATTAAAATAAATCTTACAATTTATTTAAAAATACACTCTTTTACTCATTTCACTCAAAAGGCCAACACACATTACTAGTTAAGATTGAACACATCATATTTTATATAAATATTTAAACAAATTTGAAGCTAAATTATTGTGGAACAAAAGAAAAAAAATTATAATAAAATTTATTATATTTAATTATTTAATTTAGCTAGATGAGATATGGTGCTAACTTTAATCCTAATGTAAATTAACACTACATATATGTCTTGATGAGTTTGAATATAGATCCCATGATTCTAAATTAATGGATTACATTCATAATAATGTAAACACCCCTATCAATAAAAACAAATTGTCATTTCAATACAACAAAATAATGAGCTGCTAATAAAGGCTCATCTCCTAGGCCATACCAACACAAAATGAAATTATGCTTAGAACCTCATAAATTAGTTTATGACATTGTAACCACCCATATCAATACAAAATATCCATTTTCATATAATAGGGCAATGTGATACTAGTAAATGCTCATCTTTTAGTTTTCTATACATAGATACAGATCCAATCATGAAGTGTCCATTCGGTCATGATTCACAAAGCCTCCATGTCAAAATAGTAAATTGGAATAGTCAAATATCAAGGCCTTCAAAAAGTATACCCAACAAATTTTCTCATTTATATTTTCACTCTTCAAATATTATTCATATATAGAAAGATATTCATATTGATAAGTAATACATTTTAAATATTTTTAAATATAAAATTTCAAATACAAATTGTCTTTACATTTTAAAAAATAAATTATTATATGTATGTATGTACATACATACATACACACACACACACACACACACACATACATACATACATACATACATACATATGATTAGATGATCAATACTACTTTTATTTTGATAAATAATACATTTTTAATATTTTTAATTATAAAATTTAAAATATGAATTTATTTTACATTTGAAACGTAAATTATAGTATATATGCACTATAAATACTAATGATTTCTTTAATTATAATTTTTTAAACTATTAAATATATTATCATATATAATATGTCAATATGATACAATCATTCTTACATTTCATTAATATGTTTACATATCAAATACTAACTCTATTTTAAATATTAATGATATTTTCAAATTAATTAAAATGATTTGATATAATTCAGTAACTAAAACTATGTAGTCATAGCAAATAGGTTTGAAGTTAATGTCAAATGTCATATCAAGTCACAAGGATCTTTTATTTGTTCAATGCATAATGTTGCATTAAATTATTAGAATATAAACTATATGTTTCAATAATTATCATAAATTTAACCCCTTGGTAAGAATAGAATGTGGACGTAAATGTATTCCCTTAAAAATGGGGTGACAAAGGAATGTTACTCCTCCATATGAAAGTAAAATAATAAGGTTTGAGCTTCCGTTGTTTTCCCCTTAAATGTAATCCTAACTCAAATTTTCAACAATCCTAAAACCTAAAACCTATCCAATAATAATGCCAAATATATAGCTGAATACAATTAATCTAACAATTCAAGGACATATGTTTTGACTATGGGTATGTGTTATTTATGAATCATTATGGTTCTTGATTAATTGAGTGATTAAACTATAATCTATTTTTTTATAATTGAATGATTAAATTATAATATATTTTTATATATAGATAATGGAAAATAGATATTTAATGAATTATAAATTAGATAAAATAAAATTATAATAAAATTTATAAAATATAAATTAATAATTAATAAGTGTTAAAATTAATCTTGTAATCTTTGTATACAAATAAATCTTTAAAAAATTTAAAAGTAGGAAAGTAATTGAATTCCAATTAACTGAAAAGGAATTCAAGTAATTAAATCGTGAGTTACTTGAAATGAATTCTGGAAATATAAATAGAGGGAAAAACTAATATAAACTACTTTGATGGATGGAAATTGCTTGACTTGGTCTTCTTAAACACATCCCTTTTTAGTTGTATACATGTATGAGTTCCTTAGTTAAGATGAATTATTAGAAATGAAATGAAATTATTATTATTATAAATTGATTACATAGAAATAATAGAAGTAAAGGACTTGTTACAATTGGTTAGGATTATTTTGAGATGTCTCTCTATATTACCCTATGGTCACAAGAATAACAATCTACACTAAACATGTAATGCTTTCATTATATTAATTTACCTATGGAATAATATGTCAATTGTTCATATGAACAAAATGGCATCTAATTGTATTTGTATAAGGTGAGTAACATCACCAATCCCACTGTTAAGGTTAATTTCTCACTACATGGTTATCCTTTGTTAGAGCTCTTGCTTTTGCCACATCAACTAAGATACCACCTTGATGGATAATATCCAAACCCTTACCAACCTATCTCATCATGGTCATCTCACTAAAGACTGATATAAGTAAAAACATTAAAATAAAGTTTAAAATTACATCAAAAATAATCTATTTTTCTCATTTCACTCAAAAGGCCAACACACAAGCACATTACTAGTTAAGGGTTAACACATTAGATTTATTAGACATATTTGTGCAAATGTTAAGCTAAATTATTATGGGTTGAAAAAAAATTATAATGAAACTTAGTATATTTTATGATTTATTTTAGCTTGTTGAGTTTTGGTGCTAAGCCTAATCCTAGAGTAAATCAACATGAGTTATGTGTCTTGACAAGTCCAAGTATGGATACCATGCTTCTATTTTCATAGATTGGATGCATGATATTCCAATAACCCATATGAATACAAAGAACTCATTTCAATACACCAATGTAGTGGGCTACTAATAAAGTCTCATCTCCAAGACCACATCAACATAAAATGTAACCATTCTCAAAATCTCATAGATTATTTCAGGACATTGGAACCACCAATATCAATACAAAATTACCATTTCAATATAATAGGGAAATGGGATACTAGTAAAGGCTCATCTCATAGTTTTCTATGCATACATACATAACCCTTTTCTACAAACCACTTATATTTGTAACTCTTTACATTCTATGGACCCATACTAATACAATAAGGCAAGAAGCTCAAAATCTAGGCAAATAATAAATAAATGCACAAAGACTTTGAGACAATATAATTTTACAACTAATATATACATGTTGATAATTTTTAAATGTAGATAATTAAAAACACATAAAATTAATAAAGTGTATATATATATATATATATATATATATATATATATATATATGAGCAATATTAAATTTATTTGGATAAGGAATGTATTTTTAAAGTTTTTTCAATGTAAAATTTCAAATATAAATTTATTTTACATTTAAAAATATAAATTGTAGTACATATCATAAGTGTCAATATTATTGATTTTTAAGGATTGAAATATTCATAAAAAGTAATTAAAATGTTGTAGTAAAAGGAAATTTCATCAGAATGCTACAATTTTAGTGGAGGTTGATTAAACGAGGGTTATAACACATGGGAAGAGGTTGGAAATAGCATGCCAAACTAAGATATGGTGCTACTTGGAAATGAAAAATGAGAAAAGACAGAACATTGAAAAAAAATTAGTAGAGACATCAAAGAAATAGGTTCAAAAAAGTAGTACATATAATAAGCCTTTTGTCCATCCTCATTTAAAGGGATCAATATAATATGCCTCTATGATGATCTTATATTTGGTTCCTTACTGTATTGATGGTCATCTGACCATCATAGGCCCACTTTTTGCCAATTAGCATAGGATAGTGTGTCTCATCCATCTCAATATCTATGACTTCAAAGTCACCATGTAGGCTGAGCTCTACAACTTTGATCTCCACATCTTTCAATCGACCAATTGGTTCAATGCACCCAGAATCTACAAGACTCAGTGTAATCAGGTTGTAACTTAACGTAGGTTAGCCAATAGTGACCCATGTTGATTGAGGGATCATATTGATAGTGCTGACAAAATCAAACACTGTGTTGGTTACCTCATAACCTATTATTTACATGTCCATTATTGAATCAATATACCACTACTTTTTGGTTTTGACATACCATATCATTTGATATGTTCATTGTTAACTTTTTTTATGCAATCTATTGGATTATGAAACAAATTGTTGATGTTTTATGAGACATCCTCATCCTAAACTGTACTAAGGAGCTTTATCAAGTCTGTCAAGGTAGTGAAAACACCATCTTATTACATGATGTGTATTATCTACGCATATATTTGTGCATTTATGGCTACAACATCATCTTTAGTGGTCTCTTAGAATCTGCATTGCTTCACACATTAACCCTTTCTTTGTGATGTCTTTTGGATACTTGTCTGGCTATGCTTCCCTGACCCTGTGATCTTGTGGCAACTCAAAAAGGGGAAATCCATGATTTTCATGTTGTTGATGGGTGATGGTTTATAAGAATGCACCCTCTCAAGTTTGTGCGGTTACCATATTTACGTTTCTTATAACCTTGTCCTCTCCCTTCTTTTCCAACACTGGAAAATCTTATGTATCATGTTATTTATAAACACTATAATAGGCATAGTAAGATTGGCATTACAGATTCATCAATAAATTTCTTTGTACATGGTTGAACTTGCTGCACAAATAGAATTGAATTGGGGATCATGGTCCATTTCCTCTACCTCCTAACTTTCCTCCTCATTAACCTCCCCTAGTTTCTCCACAATATCCTCCTCTATTCATTTGGAAACCCCAGTTACTAAAATATTAAATATTTGATGGGAGGGGGACTTGGAATTGAAAAGTTTTATATGAATCGGTGAAGGGAAAAAGACCTAACCAAACACAAAAATAAAATAATGAAATGTTTTGAACAAATCAAAATGCGAGAATAAAGATAAAATGATCTTTTTATATAACATTTTCATTTACAAAGTTTTTAAAACAATATGGTATATTTTTTATGTTTATTTTTGAATTCTATTTCCCTTTTACATGTATGATGTGGCCATCCCTTGCTACCTAAGAATTGAACCTACCAACTTTCCTTATCAACATGTCTGATTACCAATTTCACAATTTAAATAAATAAGATCTAAATTTATCAAATTAAACTTACAATAAACTATTGCCTAAGATTTAGATTTTTTATACCATATTTCTGAGTCATTTTTTATGCCTTTCGTTTTAGTAAAAGTATCTACAATTTAATAAATAAATAGATTACATTTAAATCTATGAAATTAAACTAAAAATAAGGATTATTTTAATATTTAGATTTTTAATACCTCATTTTTTATGCAATATATAATATTATACATAATTTTGTTGCTTTGATTTAAAAATTTAGAAATCAAATTATGTTTACTATATTATGATATTATAATTGTGTTGATCATTCCATTTTATCCATTTTTACTTCAATACAAATCTGAAATCAATAACATTTAAGTGAAAGACAAAATCATACCCATATTTCTAAAGACCTATGTAGTGTACATCCATACCTCACACATCCCTCACCTAAGTAATATTGATCTTTAAAATATCTCTAAATATTTATTTTAACTCCATACACCTCCAAGTATATGTATGAACTCCTCATTTTCCATTATTCTCATTCTTCATGATAATATTTATTCCAACCCAATAAAATACTATTTTACCACACATTGGACTCTTGGAGAGCTTTAAAAATAAAAATATTGCCATTTCATAGATTTTCCAATGCCATTCAACAACTATAAACTGCACTAAGTATGACATTTATCCTATCAATCCATGCTACATGGATGCCACATATCGATCAACATCCCACAAAATAAAAAAGGTTGCCACATTTACTGATTTTCTTAAGCTATTTTTTTGGGGATAATCAGCGAACAACTCTTCTTCCAGCGAAACCACTAGCAGTAAAAAATAATCTATTCCATGCTCCTATACATGCAAAAATTGTAAAATGGCAATAGAAGCATCGAGGAGAAGAAGTATGAGCACGAGATGGAGGACGAAATTCTTCTGCACTCTTCTTCCTCATCTGTGAGTTCATTTCCTTGACAAAATTCTCTAAAGGTTACCATAGTTATTCACACAGATGCTTCTATTTGATTTTTGGAGAGTGGTCGAGGTTCGAACCTACTATTTTTTGTCAACTGTGTAAGATGGTAGGTGACCTATTTAGGTTTTCTGCTACTGGGAACCATTCAATGAAAGAGGATATCAACAACCCACCACAACTTCCATGAACATATGCTTACTCAAACCCCTTTCCTCTTGATATTTTAATAGAGATTTCTTATTTGTATGCCAGATGCGTACTAACAACATCATTGATGAGGAATGGATTTCAATAATAACAACTTTTTAGGAACAACTTCAAGACAATTAGCAGTTGGGGCGTCAACGTACACATCGCCAATGGGCCCTACATAATTGTCCAATACGTGACCAACGTTATCATTCATGGAATCCACATTCATGACTATAATCATGTTGGCAATGCCATGGGGAGAGACTTCCCCACACACTCTGGGTGGGGAACTACTTTTGACGGTGATGGGGTCTGTATTTTTTGGCGGAAGTCACATTTGGGTGGACCATTGCTCACTGTCGAGATGCACCGATGACCTAATCAACGCCATAATGAGTTCCACTATTATTACCATTTCCAATAACATTTTTGCCCATCACAACGAGGTTCGATCCCCACCCACTTCGAACAATCTTGTATTTTTTGAAATAAATGTGTATATTGTTTATGACCAACATTTTAGATCAAATATAGTTATCCATCGTTCTAATCCAAAATGACTGATAAAAAATATTCACAGTTATTTTTTAAAACAAATATTCTTAAAAACTTTATATCTTTAATGTTTTCGATTACTTGATTAATTGACTTATTTATGATAACATCTGTAGAAATGGGTAAACAAATAATGCAAGTGATTTTGTTAGGGCGCAATGATAACCACACACTAGATTCGAACATGCAGGGGACCACTGCATTTAACCATTTTGGTGCAAGTCTTGTGTAGCAAATGCCAAGGTAAGAAGACACAGAAGTGCCACTATTTTGTCACTTTATAGGTCATGCACAACACAAGTTATTTTTATCAACATGTGCTCTTTGCGTGTATGCACCTATTTTTTGAACCCCTGCTTCAATGCAACAACAAAACTATATATGCAAATTTGGTTTTCTAGATTCTTTTAATTTGGGATTGGCGAAAACGTGATGAGCTATGCTTTGAGATTTGCCATTTCTACATGAAAAACTGTATTGAGCTTAGGATTTTGGTAGTTATTACCTATACCAAATCAACTGTGTGTAGTTACAGTCAGATGTCAATCAACATGCATGGCGTGGCAGGGAAATTATAGTACGAGCTATTATGGAAACGATGTTGTTGTCAATTGTTGGCGTTTCAAGAGTAGAGTGACGTGGACAAATTACCAATTGTTTTGGCATCAATGTTGGTAGTTGAAGACTACGAACACGTGTCAACATATGATAGGGGAAAAACTTTAATTTTTTGAGTTATATGTGAGACGAATCTTTGGAGTTTCACCCCAATAAAATCACTTCTAACGTAAAAAGTTGTCGAAATGTTGTAGAAAGAAATTTTCCCGAATACTATAATTTTAAGTGAAAGTGATTAAATGAGGATTATAGCACATAAAAAAAAGTTAGAAATAGCGCGCTAAAGTGAGTTATGGCATCAATTGGAAATGAAAAAAGAGAAAAGACGGAACATTGAATAAAAAGCAGCATAGAGGTGGTTTCTTTTTGATATTATGATTAATTGAACGGTAAGGATTCCTTATACGCTACAAGGCAGCTATCAAACGTACGGCTGAGATAAGAAATTCCTTCGTCTCCCTCATTGAACGGCTGCGATTGCGTAGAAAATGTACGGCGTGTATAGTAAATACTTGACTGGACTCGATTCGACTCAGTCACGACAACGCAATGTAAGCTCAGTCGGTCGCCAATGGGGGAGCCTCTACTCAGTCGCGATTCACGAAGCCTCCATTTCCAAATTCCAAGAATAGTCAAATATGAGGGCCTCCCAATGCCTATTTATATATTCGCTTTTCAAAGATTATACCCAACAAGTTTGCAAACATAGAATTCAATATCATCTGCGGGATAAAAACAGAGGTTTTTTTTCTTCCAAAACAATCAGAATATTGCATTATATCAATTAGCCATTGGCAATTCGAAGGACGCTGGATATTATTTATCAGCAGGTAATCATAATTTTCATGGATATGGAGAAACAAAAAACGGAGAGATATCCAGGGTGCCAACCATTGGAAAGGTTTGCTTGATCCCATTAACCCTCTTCTCAAAGCCGAGATTCTCAGATATGGTGACTTCGCACAGCAATGTTATGATTCTTTTGACAATTCTCAATCTTCGAAATACTATGGAAATTGTAAACGCAGCAAAAGCTCACTTTCACAGAGATTGGAATTGCTTAAATGTGGGCGTGGGTATCAAGTCACCAAATATATATACGCCAATACCCGTGTTTTGAACTCCTTTTTCGTAGAGGATTCAAGTGACATTGGCGCTTGGATTGGATTTATTGCTGTTTGCACTGACCCAGATGAGATAAAGAGATTGGGAAGACGTGACATAGTTGTTGCCTGGAGAGGCACTGAAACTCCCCATGAATAGATGCAAAACCTCAAAGACATATTAGTTCCTGCTACCACATCTCAGGCTACAGCATGCTCTGACATCCAAACCAATATTTCAAAACCAGATGCTAGGGTAGAGAAGGGATTTCTCAAATGTTATACATCCACAGACGAGGACTCTGTTAGATGCAGGTTAAGTGCAAGAGAAATTGAGATAACACGGTTATTGAATGAATACCAACACGAACAACAAGATTTGAGCATAACACTCAACGGACACAGCTTGGGCGCTGCGTTGGCAACCCTGAGTGCGTATGATATCAAACAAATTATGAATGAAAATGGAATGAGCTCAATACCCGTGACAGTGTTTTCTTTTGCCTCTCCACGTGTGGGAAACCTGCCATTTGCCCAACATATGGAAGAGATTGGCGTCAAAGTTTTGGGTTTGGTAAAAAAAAAGGACTTGGTTCCCAAAGTTCCCGGAGTTTTTGTAAACGAGAAAATGGGATGGCTCACTAAAATTCTGCAATGGCTGCCATGGGCATGTGTTCATGTGGGTGTAGAGATTACTTTAGACAGCAGCAGCTCGCCTGTGCTGAAGAAAACGTTTAATCCTGCAAGCTTCCACAACTTAGAGGTTTATTTACACCTAGTGGATGGGTTTCAATGGATGAAGAAGCTGCCTTTCAAATCATCAGGAAGAGACGCAGCCCTTGTTAACAAGAACTCTGACTTATTAATTGAAAGTCTTCAAATCCCTCCCCACTGGTGGGTGCAAAGAAATAAAGAAGTGGTGAAACGTATAGATGGGATATTGCTGTACTCTCCGACAACTCCCACTGCTGTTCCCCTTCCTATTACTCTTCCTCATCCTCTTCCTGTTTTACACACCCAGCTCCAATCTCTCATTGAATAATAGACACCTCTATTCTTGATTTAAGGGTTTATTCTCCTCCAATTTGTCATTTATTTCTTTTTTTAACTGATATATTTATTTGATTGCCATGTAATGAATCTAGATAATGTAAGACATTAAAATAATTTGGGTAGGATGTTCACCTGTATCGAACATTCAAATGTGAATGTCTTAGTCCAACGAAATGCTTATATCGTGTTGATCACGCTAATCATCTTTGTGGCAGCAATTGATTGAAGCAAAAAGATAGATAACAACCTTATTGTTAATTAAATCATTATATTAATAAACGCTCCTAACTGATAATGTGACAGCTGTTACAAATAACTATTGTGCATCAAACTAACTAATGTATCATCAATATTAATGGAAAAATGCATCATTCATATTATTGTATATCACATTAATTTATTATATTATACATTATATATATTAAATTAATTTTATGGATTGTGAAAATTAAATAATTTTAATTAATTTTTTAAAAATATAATATTTATACATAAATTTGTTTATAATTTTATAAGATAAATTTTAATTGTGTTGTTATAATCTAATTAATGAGAACAATAACTTATATTATCATAAAGATCAAATTTAATGATTTATTCATATTATTTACATTTTTAATCATAAAATAGAACCAACATCTTTTTAGAGATAACAAAATTTAAAATAATTTATCAAATACTTTCATAAATTATAATAAATATATATTCTCTCCAAACTTTCCTCTTACAATAACTCATATTAATATTTAAAGGATATTGCTAAATAAATATCATGAAAAAAATCATGATAGACAAGGTTAATCATCAAATATACCCCCCTTAATCTTCCATCAACTAAAGTATTTTTATAGATTTACATCTGTTAAATTCTAATGATGTATGGATGCAATAACAATATACTAAAACAATATTAATATATAAAATTATTGTATTGAAAATATAATCTTCTGATTTGAAAAATGAGACGAAGATATTTTTAAAATGTGTTTTATTGCTAATCGATTAATCATTCCTATATTTAATATTTTTGTGTATTCATATATTATATTTCAAAATGTCAGACTCAATCCAACATAAGGTATAATCTCAATATGAGAAATTGATCTATATAATGCAAAACATTCTCCTTTTTTAAATGAGTAAATTGTTGTGTTGTTGTATCTATTTTTTTTAAGAATGAATAAAACAAGAAGAAAAAACCAAAATTTATTTTTTAACCTTTCAAGTTCAATATACAATAAGGAATATTAAATTTGAAGATTTAAATTCTAATTTATCTATGATTATTGTGATAAATTGACTATTTATTTAATGCATATTCTCAACTATATATTTTAAACATTTTTCTTATTAATCAATTTTAATACTATTATCTAAAATCCTAGAAATCAAACTATAACATTTACGATACCTGAATAATTCTATTTGTGAAGATAATTATATTTCCCATTGAGAAAATTACCATTTTATGGATAACAAATTAGCCTTCAAATTTCTCTCTTCATAAATAGAAAAATGAAGGCAAGAAGAGTAAAGTAACAATTTTTTGAAAAGATGGACATGTCTTTATTGGCTACCAAGTCACTATTTATATGCTTTCACGTGGCATCCTTTACCATCTCTCGGATATGAAAGGAAAGGCTCTGTAAATATATGTTTAATTGTATACAATTAAACATATAATGTGGAGAAAAAAAAATGGTATAGCAACCCCATTTTTAACGGTAATTCAGTCCCATTACCAGGCAAAAATTTACATTGAAATTACCGTATATGCGGAAATGAATATTTGTGAAGTTAAACGGTTTCGAAGAAGCTTATTAATATTTTAGAACTTTATTAACAAATAGATTTTATTTAATATTTTAGTATTTTAGAACATTATTATCAAATAGAATTTATAATTTAAAATTATTGATTAATTAATAAAGATAATTTATTTATTTTAAAATGTAAATAATTATTTTTCTTAAAGATTATATTAAATGAAGTATAAATTTTTAGATAGATTTTAATATATATATATATATATATATATAAAATAATTATATATTTTTTTACAATTTATAGTAACAATGGTATTGCAATTTATGTTTTAGTTTATATAAAAGTTTTAATTTTTGTAGAAATAGTTGTTTTTGTTTTTGTTTTTTTATTTTTTTAAATTTAGATATTAAATATAATATGGTATTAGGTTTTTAAATATTTGTATGTTTGATATTTCAAAATTTATTAAAATAATATTTAGGTGTGTATTGGATTTTAGTTTTTACTATTTTAAGTTTTTTTTAATATATTATGATTAATTAATGTGTGTTTTAATATTTGTTTAGATCTATTTTTTCATGTAAATTTAGGCGACTTGTATGGTGATGATGAGGGATAATGACAAGGTATGTTAGGTTGTATCAAACACGAGGGTTCATATGAAAAATATAATATTGCTTGGGTGTCTTAAAATTGTGGTGGTAGAGGATATATTTACGTTTACACATGACTAATGTAGGGTTTGTCAAGCCAATACTAGCATTGGACAAATAACGTAAATGATAAATCCATGCTTTTTGGTGTTGGCCCTGAGGGTTTTTATTGCCAGTATTCGAGGCTTAGGGTAAATTCATTTGAAGGTATTTTTCTTTTTCATTTTGCATGTTTTTATTTATTGGTCAATTTTAAAATGTATTTGTTTTGAGTATGAAATTTTATTTTTATTACTTGACACCTATGTTGAAGTCCTAAACTGATGTACTTAAAAGGCCTCAAACCCACTGAATCTAATTATTAGGAAGATTTTTTGTCATACTAAATCATGTTCATGAGATGCATTAAGTTTAAGGATTTTTGGGTGAAATAATATAATACAAGTGGTTTATTTGCATCATACTAGGAGTTTGCATCATTATATTATGAGAACATGGCATAAAACAACACCTTATATAAGTGATGATTCTTATATTCATTTTAAAAGGTCATCATCTAATTTTTCAATAAAGACCAGATAATACAAGTCTACTATTTGGGTACTCTAATTTATTATTTTCCTAAGTTAGGTCAATGAAATTCATATTCTTGTTAATTTATTATTATTACATCAATAATATCAATAATGTCAGATGTAGAATCTACTAATGTCTAGGGAAACTACTTTTATATATCCTCCAGCTTTTCTAGCACCATGGGGGTAATTTCTAGTATAATTGGAGTGATTCCTTGCAATTATAGAAAGGGTTATTTATGAAATGAGAGGGTTTCAATTCATCTCAAACTATAGCATGTTTTGTATTTTTATATCTATGATTCTTTTTTAGAATTATGTGTTAGCTAAAAAAGTAGTCCTCTAGATACCTTCTTGGAAGGGATAACTAAGGTTTTAATTTAAATTTTTGAAGGCATATATTTTATATATCCAATATGTTTTCTATCTAAGATCCAACCCAATAAAAATAGTTTTCTATGGAATTTGAGCAAATAAATTAAAGTAACAATGTTTTTGGTAGGAATACCAAATTGGTAACATGAAATAAATAAAGATATCAAGGTTAAATAAATAATTGTTAATTTATTTTTGATTTATTACCAGAATTGATACTAATATACCTTTGCTTTATTGATTGAAATGTACAAGGCAATGAAATCATCAATAAGTGGATAGAAATGATATCACACTTGACCCCTAACCATACGTCACAGTGCTTCTTTTTAGAATCATTATCCTTCATGACCCGTAACCATAGGTCACAATGATCCTAGCCCATGTCCTTTCTAACTACTAACCATAAGTCATTCATTGCATTTGTTTCTTGATCCTAACAAAAAAAATCTCTTTTCCTATATTTGAGTCTTAAAATTTTTATAACTAAATATAATAGGGTGTCAAATGCATAAATGACCCATACATATTTATAGGGAAAGCAACCAAATATAAACTATAATTAACAATGTTATTTCTTATTAGAGGTTATTTTGTTTATTAATAAATAAAAACCAATTTCAAAACTGAGAAAAACTAAATAAAACACTAATTAATTTAAAAAACACAAATAATATTTATCTTATATCTTTTACATCTTTTAGGTGGTTTTGTATCTTGACACTTATTCAAATTTAAAATAAATATAAAACACTTATTTTCATACATATTGAATTGAACTCAAATTTTTATTAGTACCTTCCCCTCATGTACTATTATTTTCACCAATTCTTATTAATCTAAGTTGACTCTTAGACTAACAATAGGAATCTTAATGAACCTAAAAACTAACAAGACAAATAAAATTACCAATAGGCCAAGATTCTGAATAATAACTTGTATTGATTCGTATTGAATGACTTGAAATAATTAAAAACCTAAACCATAATTAAATAATCTTCAACTAAAAAATTAGATTTTACATGCAGAAAATAAAACTAAAATCTAAAAAAAAAGTCTATTTTTAGTAGCTGCTATTTATAGTAAGTTTTGCATACAGGCATACATGGCTCTAATTAGCTTATGGGATGAAATTCAACTGAAGTTGACATCTAGTTATAAAAATATTCAATTTCAAAACATAGAAAATTTAGAAAAAAACTATTAAATGTTAATTTTGGACCCTCAAATGATCAAATTTAGCCTCCAAAAAATAGCAAAATCAAATCTAAGGGGATAGATCAAAATATTCTAAATCTTAAAATTACCCTATGGGACAAAATTCAACTAAAGTTGATGTCTGGTTCTAAAAATATATAATTTATAAAAGTAGAAAATTCTTAATAAAATCATTAAACATTAATTTTAGACCCTCAAATGATTACATTTATCATCAAAAAAATATCAAAATCAAATATAATGACATAGAGCACCATAGGGTAGAATTGAACTTTTTGACATGTTCATTTTGGCATGTAAAAGAGTTCAAATGGAGTTATGGGTCAAAGGTTATGGCCTCCGGAAGGTTCACATATTTTCTCTGCATCATTCTCCTCTAGTTGAAAACAACTTAGCTCCTACGAGTTGGCATGATTATACTACTACCATTTATATTTGTCAATCTTATTCAGATCCTATTATGTAATCCAAGTGTTTTCTTCTTGTTCCAATACTTTCCACTACACCTAATACCTATTATAATTTCCTTGCCTTGTGCTCATTGTCTTCATATCCAAAACATACACTATTTTTTCTTTCTTCTTCTTTGGAACTTGTTGCTCCTAATTTATTTATTTATCTTCATTACCTTCATCATCTTCTCGTAGGAATTCATATAAATATAAAACATTAAATATTGGATATATATAAAAAATTTGTAGTAAATTCACCTCATATGCATTGTCATTGATTTTATTCATAATTTTGCATGGTCTAATTTTCTTGTACTTCAACTTATTGTATGTGCCTTTTAAAAATCTTTCTTTCTTCAAGTACACCATTACTAACTCTCCTTCAAACACCTTTGATCTTCTTTTGACATCTACTTTTGCTTTATATTTCTTGTTACTTTCTTGTAACTTTCTTCTTACACCTTCTTGAAACTATTGCATATATTCTACAAATGCTTCTACATCATCACTAATTCAATCTACAATTGGTAATTGTACCAAATCTAAAATAACCATAAGATTTCTCCCATAAACAATTTGAAATGGTGACTTTTTTGTTGATCTATTCACTGAACTATTATATGCAACCTCAGCTTGTGGAAAAGCCAAGTCCCATTTCATGGGCTTCTCTCTCACTATGCATGTCAAAAATTTCCTAAGATCATATTCATAACTTTTGTTTATCCATTTGTTTGTGGGTGACATGCACTACTGAATTATAGCTTGGTACCCATATTCTTCCACAAAGTCCTCCAAAAATGATTTACGAATTTTGTGTCCCTATCAAAAGTAATAGTTTTTGGAACACCATAAAATCTCACAATATCCATAAAATATAATTTTTTAAATCTAGTGGCATCATTCATTTTCTTACATGTAATCAAATGAACCATTTTAGAAACTATCTATACAATTAAAAAAATTGAATTGTTACCTCTCTGTGCGTTTGGCAATCCCAACACAAAATCCATAATCAAATCTATCTATAGCCCTTTTGAAGCTAGTAACGGCATGTAAAACCCAGTATTTTATGCATGTCCTTTAGCCACTTAACACATCCTGCACTTTGAAACATACTCTGTTACATCTCTCTTCATTTTTTGCCAAAAATATTTTTCCTCTACCAAAGCTATTGTCTGTATCTTACCAAAATGTCTAACCAAACCACCACTATGTAATTATCTTATTATAATATCTCATACAGACCCAACTAGAATGTATATCTCCCTTTAAAGAGATAACTTTTTTGCATAAGATACTCATCATGAATAACATTTGTCCCACATGTTAATGGATTCTTTCACTTCTCAACTACCTTGCTAAAATATAGATCAGTATCATATAATTACTTAATAGCTTCAAATCTAGCTACTTCACTCACCATAGTAGTTAATAAATCTATCCTCTTACTCAATGCATTAGCTACCTGATTCTATTTTCTTGGTTTATGATTCAACACAAAATAATACCCCTACAAGAAATAAACTCTCTTTGCATGCCTAGTATTGAACTTATTTTATGTATTCACATACTTCATAACCTCATGATTTATAAATATAAACTCATCTGGCACCAAGTAATTCCTCTAATGTCTTAATTCTTGTACAATTACATAAAGTTTAACATCATCAGTAGAGTACTTTATTTTTACCTCATTCAATTTTTCACTAAAATATGCTATTATCTTTCCTTCTTGACTCAACACAACACCAATTCCCATAAATGAAGCATCACAATAAACCTTAAAACACTTTTTAAAAATATGGTAATGCTGAAATTGGCCTTTTTGTAATCTTCTTTTTCAAAAATTCAAAACTTACTATGGCTGCTTGAGTCCATGCAAATTCTTTCCCTCTCATGCAATCTATTATTGGTGCCACAATACTACTAAAATTTTTAATAAATTTTCTATAAAATTTTGCTAAACAATCAAAACTTCTTACCTCTATAATGTTTTTGGAATAGGCCACTCAATAATCACCATTATCTTTTCTTCATCTATTTTCACACCATCTGCTAAAATTACAAATCCTAAAAATGCCTACTGTTCTGCATAAATATACACTTCTTCAAATTTTCATACAACTTCTCCTTTCTTAAAAAATCCAATACCATTCTCAAATGTTTTAAGTGTTCTTCTTTAGTCTTACTGAATATCAAAATATCATCAAAATAAACAACTACAAACTTACTAATATATTCTCGTAGCACTATATTCATCACCCCCATAAATGTGGTAGGTGTATTAGATAATTTGAATGGTATCACCATCCACTCATATAACCCATACCTAGTATTGAATGTAGGTTTCCACTCATCTCCTTCATGAATTCCAGTTTGATAATAGCCACTCCTTAGATCATTCTTGATAAAATATTTTTCTCTTACAAGCACATCTATAATATCATCTAAACAAGGTATGGAAAACCTATACATTATTATAATTTTAGTCATTGCTCTACTATCTACACACATTCTCCATCCTCAATCTTTCTTTGGAGTTAGCAAAATTGGTGTTACACAAGGACTCATACTCTCCCTAATCATTCCTTTCTTATTAATTTAGTAACTTATTTTTTTAATTTTATATATATATATATATATATATATATATATATTGTTGGACTCATCCTATAATATGCTTGATTGGGTAGAGCTAATCCTAGAATCAAATCAATGTGATGTTGTATATCTCTCTTTAGTGATAAACCATCTGGTAACTCATCAAGCATAACATCTACATATTATTTTAACACTCTTAATGCTTCTATTGGTATTGGCACCATTTATATTTCTTCATTATTTACTACTAATGCATAACATCGACTTGCTACCTTCATATCTTGGATAAATTCTTTAGTAGAGAGCATGTTTTCTATCTTCTCTTCCTCTTTAAGAGGTAATAAAACTACCTTTGTATAACCTTTATAAAAAGTATACATCTTATTTACTCCATCATGAATTACTTTCCTATCAAATTACCATAGTCTTCCCAATAACACATGACACGCATCCATCAAAATAACATCACATCATATTTAATCATTATAACTTTATTATAAAAAAATTTGATTAAGCACCTTTTATTTACTGTAACTTCATTCCCTTTTTTAAACCATGAAATTTTATAAAGATTAGGATGCTTTTCACATTATAGATCTAGTTTCTCAATCATTTCTTTAGAAACCATATTTTCATAACTACCACCATCTATAATTACTTTGCAAGCCTTTCCACCTGAAGTACATCTTGTTCAAAAAATATTTCATCTTATACATGCATCACCACCTTATTTATTCTACACTTATTCCTTCATTAGAGTGATCATGGTTCTTCTCAACATGAGATTCTCTCCAACATCTGCTAGTGCAACTTCAATACTTTGCTCTTCTATTTCAGCCTCAACTAGATTTACTCTTGGGTGATCTTCATTTCTCCTTTTTTGATCTTGATAGTGTGGACACTCAAACACTATGTGCTCTTATTCTCCACATCTATAACATATATAATATCTACGTTGATTCATAAATCATCCTCTAGTACCACCATAACCTCATCCTCTCTAAAATCATCTTCCTCTTTGTTGGTATTGAAACCCTTGTCTATTATCATCTTGTCTTTTTGCACCACATGATGATTCACCTTTATTTCCATTAAATCTACCTATGGTGGTATTAAACCCACCTTATCCCCTTATTGGATGGAATCTACCTCTTTCTAGACCAGGAGATGTCCTTCTAAAATTCTATCTATTTTGTTTCTCTTCTGCCTTCAAAGCTAATTGATAAGCCTCCTCCATGTTAAGTGGTCTATGCATGCTTAATTGATTTTAAAAAGAAAATATCAAACCATTTATATACCTTGCATCCATTTTCTCTTTTGTTTTATCATGCTTCACTCATATGGAAAGATTATAAAATTCATCTATATACTCTTGTATATTGTGATCTTTTTGTCTTAAATTTTAAAATCTTCTATATAGGGTTTGTGGATAATCTACATGAACAAATTTATCTCTCAACTTATTCTCCATATTTTTCCATAAATTAATCTTCTCTTTACATTTTATCTATCTCTCTTTCTATATGTGATCCCACTAAATCATTACATGACCTTTTAATTTCATGCATGCAAACTTTACCTTGTTGTCTTCTCTCATAGTCTTCCACTCAAATAACTTCCCATGTTATTCATCCAATCTATCTATTTCTCTGGTTCTAAATTTCCTCTATAATCTAGAACATAAACCTTGATTCTTTTATTTCTTCCTTATAAATCTTAAACCATCATCTCTTCCATCGATGGTGGTTTCTCTTGTTCTTCTTCTTAGTGAACTTCTTCATCACGATCTATGTCTTCCTCATCACCACCTTATTTTCTCTACTGATTGGTAATAACCTCTATTAATTACTGAGCTTACATTTTTTTTTATATATATTCTGATTCATTTGTAAAACACCTACTCATCCTCTTGACATTGTTTACTCTTCTAAGATTTGCACCTACTATGATACTAGATAATGAACCCAAAATCTAACAAGACAAATAAAATTACCAATAAGCCAAGATTATAAATAATAAATTGTATTGATTCATATTGAATCACTTGAAATAATTAAAAACCCAAACCATGCCTAAATAAGCCTCAACTCAAAAATTAGAGTTTACATACTAAAATTTAAAAAAAACTAAAATCTAAAAAAAGCATCTATTTTTAGTAGCCACTATTTATAGTAAGTTTTTCATGAAAGTATGTGCGGCTCTAAAAATTTCTATAAATATCTTAAATGCTAAAATTAGCCTATGGGATAAAACTCAACTCAAGTTGACATTCGGTTCTAAAAATATATAATTTTTAGAAATAGAAAATTCTTGAAAAAATCATTAAATGTTAATTTTAGAACCTCAAATGATCATGTTTACCCTCAAAAAATATGAAAAAAAAATCTAAGGGGATAGAGCACCTTAGTATAGAATTCAACTTTTAGATCTAGTATTTTTAACACATGAAAGATGTAAAACAAATTTAAGGTTCAAAATTTATGGCCTCCTAAAGGTTGGCCTATTTTCTCTACCTCAAATCTATTGGTGGATATAAGTCTAAATCATTTCACAATGTTTGGTATAAATTGTCAATAAACTACTATTTTTCCTATTTATAGTTAATTGATGAATAATTGGTCTCCAATTTAACCAATCATGTGGAATTATTTCATTTGTGTTAATGATAGTCCCTTTCATAATAGAATGGACATGAGTGACATTTACCATGAAAAATGGGAATGAAAGGTGTCTTGTTATTATGCAAGAAAAGATAATAAATATAGTTACAGCGTATTGATTTTGCCATAAACTATGGATAGATGGTAAGTAATGGACATTCCAAAAAAAAAAATTTAGTCTAGTTTTTTTATTGTTCCTTCAAAAACATTTAAAAAAAATTCATTACGTGAATTACTTAACAAACCATTGATAATGTTGTCGATCACTTTAAAACTACTATTTTCCACTGCTAATTGCTTTGCTGCTACTATTAATAGGTAAGGATTTTATGCTCTTTGTAAATGGATTTGATTAAAATTTATTACAATTGATATAGTAAAAAATTATTGAACTATAAATTAGCAAGATTTGACTACCTATTCAAACTACAACTCTTTATAGTTATTTGTTATCTGTGGACCATTCTGCAAGAATATATATATATATATATATATATATATATATAGAATTGAATTTATTCACGAATGATAAAAAAATAAATACTACTTACTAATTTGTAATACGTAAATGCAATATGGGAGCTATGGAATGTTGGCTAAACTCAACAGAAGACCCAAAATTTCATTAATTAGACTACACACTGGTGGTATCAACCAGATGGAGGATGAGATTAAGGAATTCATCCAAATATTCTTTTCAAGACACAAAATAAAGAAATTCCTTATTAGATTACACCTAAAAATCCTATGAAAGCTTTAGAATTCCCTCTAAAACTAGTCTATGTGTTATTTTATAATATATTATGTACTAATCAACCAAAAAAAATAGCCTAAATCTCTAGATAGCCTGAGCCTAAGTGCAACTATAGTAGGATTATTGAAGAAATGGCTCTTTAGGCTTGCTTTGGTGACTCATGTGAGTATAGTCGATTAGGGAAATTTATATTTGTGTGGTAAAACTCAACATTGAAGCCAAATCTTCCAAAACAATATCATGCATAATGAAATGAAAAATAAAACATAAAAATTACAAATATATTGCAATAATATAGTTTTTTTTTTTTTAATAAGTTAGAATAGTATATTTAAAACATCAATAAGTTAAAGGGTTTAATAGTTGACCATAATTTTAAAAAATAAGCATTTTTTTTTTTAAAAATTGTACATAATATTACACAAAATTTATGAAGCAGAAAAACTATTGTATTAAATTTGGAAAAAAATAATCCCACTCGGCCAAGAAAAAAAATTATTCTCTAATCTTTGTGTTAAAAACTTAAAATTATTCTTTTTCTATTTTTTCCTTTTCTTTTAATAATGTGTTGTTTAGGGTTTTGAATTGAGAATAGTAGAAAATATAAATGTTGGCATTGCTAAAAAGGATGAAAGACTTTGAAAAGTACAAGTTTTTTTTAACATCTCTTAAACCTAATCAAACTAATTCCATGATATATTTTTTTGTGTGGGAACATCACTCAAACGTATTCCAACTAATTCTATAATATGAGGTTTTTTTCTAGGAACACCTAATGTGAGCATTTCTCATGGTGAAGGTAGGTCACCCATCTTGCTAAAGACACATGTTGCAAAGGATAATAGTGACACTTCAATTTAATGTCTTCTAGGTGTTAGCGATGATTATTTAATACAAATACAGGCTTACCAATGTGTTTTTTGTTTAAATTAGTTTATGTATTTTTCTTGTCCATACATGTTAAATTGTGGAATTAAATTTCAGCATTGAGATCTTGTTTAACTAATAGGTTAACCGAAATCGACAGTCATCTGAATAATCTAGAACTATGTTTTGTCAATGTATGGCCATTATAACAAAAATGACTAAGTTTATACCTAGTAGCAGAATATGTTTTTATTATTATATTTCTAGATAATTCCCTAAAAAAATTCTCTATCATGGTGTAAAATGATAGTGTAATAGGATAATATATGGGAAACCATTCTATTATAAAAAATTATCAATAGTTAAAGAGAAAATAAAGTAAAGTTTGACAAATAAAACAATTCTTGTGGTTTGATAAGCATTTAAAATTGAGTGGATGTCTTTATGTCATTAAACGCTTAGCCTATGTTCATGAGTTTTGAAATGTAGTTGGAAGTTGGTAGATAATAAACCTCAAATATTTAGGGCTTCCAAATAACACATATATTGAATAGTTATTTTCCAAATGGAAACTTAAATTAGGAATGATACATGTGCTCTAGAATATGTGCACTAAATTCATCTTTTGAGTAATGATCACCTATATATTGACCAAGTGAAAAAATACATATAAGCATTCTTTTCATGAATGTCTCACTTATGTTTTTTTTTATCAATAATTTTTCATAGAACATTAAAAACAATGATACATTACCTAATGTAGATATTCAATAATTTCCTTTTAGTAAGAAAATTTGTTATATTTTGTAATGGACTCATCGTGGCACCTCATTTTTTTTAATATAAATTAAAATGCATTGGCTTAAAACATTATCATTTTTCATTTGTATCTTCCTTAATGCTTCATATACTTTGACATATATTATACTCTAACAACTTTGATTTACAATAAGTCTATGTTAATAACTTTGTATATGTATACAACGGATTAACAACATGATAAATATTAGATGGAAAGCTCCTTCTCAAGTACTGATACTATGAATCATTAACTATATCTAACTAGTTAATAGTTTTAGAACATAAAATTGGCCATAACTAGATTTCGATGAGACTTCAAACTGATTCCTACCAACCATTCAAAATTAATTCTAGGAATCACTGAACATCCCAAATTTTCTTTTGCATCACTCATCAAATCTCAGAATCATATTGAGGCATCTAAAATTGGCTTATCCTATCGTATGCAATAATAACCTCTCATGAATTCATCCTTAAGCACCTTCAACATCACAATATTAAATTTTGCTTATGGACCTGTTAAGAGGGGCACATGAACAAAACTAAAATATTGAAAGAGCTAAATGGCTAATCAAAATCAATTAACAAGTTAAACTAAATTAAATACATATTTGAACTTCAATGTGTAATTAATAAATATATATAAAAAAATAAATTCAAAAATATGAATATCCTAGCCTTTCATCATGATATTTTTGAGTTGTCAAGTTCTTTGGAAATGTCCTAAAATATATCATTTTATAGACCCATGCCTATTTATTGAAAAGCATGATTAATTGACAACTATTAACTCTAATAGGGTTATATTTGGCTCACCTAGGTTAGGTTTGACCACATTCCATATTTAAATCCCACCTTGACTCACCTTCGGTTGGAGTTATATCCATTTGACATAAATACAATACCTTGCCTATTAAATTTTAATCTATTTTCGTGTAAAATTATCATGCACAAATGACTTAAAATATTTGAGAAGAGTAGTTTTATAATGTGAAAATGCCTAGCAAGTAAGGTTGTAATATCAAAATCTTGAATCCAAGCTACATCAAGCCAACACAATCCATGGTGTCAAGGAGAAAAGGAACTACACAACCTCCATTGCCAAATATTTCTTGAGAACAAGTTGAGCAAGCCACTCAATAATATATTTGGAGCTCCCAAAAAAGGTAAAGGATTCATTTTCTTTTGAACATTAGTTGTGCCTTCATTTGTCTTCTATAACTAATTTCACCCCCAAGATCATCTTAAACTTTTTAGTTTTTTCTTTGTTTTTTCTATATTCTATTTTTAGTTATACATAGTTTTACATAGTAATAAGTATTGGTTTAACCTAACCAACATCCATATCATCCTAACTAGAATTAGTCCCTATGTAGGGCATAACATAGTAGAAAATCTTGGTTTTTTAAGTTTTCTTAAAAGTTGCAGGTTGTTATTCTTGGTTTTATTGAATTGCATGCTCTTTATCTATATCATTATTTTGAAAAATCTAGAGGTTTTTTGGATATTTTATACTTATTTAGGTTCACAAAATGTTTTTCAAATCATTTTTTTTCTATGGGTTTATGGCTAATTGACATCAGTTTTAAGTTAACCAATATCGGTTCTTTTACTTTTTGCATCGCTGATATTAAAACTAGCATTGGTCTCTATGGATTGACATTGGTCTATGTGTAACAAAAATAGATAAACTCGAGAGATAAATTGGAAAAATGTTTGACTCAATCATGAAATTGATTCAAGGTATGCAAAAACACTCTAAAAATTATAGGTTCTCAGCTGGCAAACATCATAAATTAGGAAGTGTTTAAGTCTTGAACATTTTTTTGTAGTGCCTAAAATAAATTTAGACATTTTTATGCTTAGTTACTTTGTGAATTTTTTTTAAAGTTTTAAAATAATGCTAAGGGGCCAAAATAAATTCATTGCACATTTCATTTTTGCTACATTAAAATAAACTTTAGTAACTTAGTTACATGTTTTTGAGAAGCATTATTTTTATCCCTTGTTTATTTTGTGTTGTTTATTTTTGAAAATAAATTGATGCATGTATGTTGTACCCCTTCCCCTTTAGGGAACTTGGCTGATCAAAAGTGATCTTATTTATATTTGTTCCTTGTCCAAAAGCATGAAAATAATGTTGTTAAGGATCTCCATAAATCTATATGGTTTAGGTGATTTAAACACAACCTTAAAGTCTTTTCAATTTATCATTTATTTTTATGCAACTTGGCTTGTTGGCAAGAGTTTATAGCCTCCTCATGAGTTATTTAGGGGTGATTTCACATAAGGTTTCATCTCTCAGCATCATACTAACCCCACTCTATGGTGGGGTATATAAATCAGGGCATGTATATTATGATTGCTAGGGGGCTAGTAGCTAGCCTCTTTGATCATAACAAAAAATTGATTTAGGTTTGGCTAACTAGGGAATTCCATTAAGAAGTATATAGATGGAATAAATATGTAAAGGAATAGACCCTTGTATAGTAATTTAGCCATTATGAACTCAATCGATGTGATACATCTCTAGTTTTAACCACACTTGAGACCATCTAGATAACCAAAAATTTAGTTTTAGAATAACCCCACTTATTGCATAAATATTGTGGATGCAGGGCGAGTAGCCCAAAATTCCATATCACCATACAATCTATTGGGAGAAGAGGGGACCCAAAAACCCTTATTTTCATGTGCTTTTATTTTTGCATTAACACTTAAAATCCTCCCAAGAGCATGTATATAGACAAAATTCAATAATACTACACAACTTGTCAACTTTAAGATCTAGGATGTTACATTTAGATGTTTATGTCATTTTATCCTTGATTGCATAGTTTTTGAGTCTAAAACTATCTATTTTATTTATTATGCCATGTAAACATAAGTTTTGTGTCCACATCACTCTATTATTTGAGGAGGGATTACATTGCCCGTTTGACACTGTATGTTTGGCTTAGTCTTTTTGATAAATACTTGTGTGTGTGTGTGTCACTTGATTGGAAAGGGTAACATTATGATACCTAATCCATTTTAAGTTTTATGCCTTATATTCTTGAAACAAACCACCGATTGCACCAACATCGTTACCCTGCTCAAACCATTTCATAGACTTATTTTATCTTTTGTCCAATTTTTGAATTTTAAACCAAACCATGTGTGCCTTTTAGGTCTTTGTCTAGTACCATTAATCCATTCACGTTTATCTAAATTAATTATCAATGAATCCTAAATTTCTTGAGATGCATTTTTAATTAACCTTGACAAGTTCAAATCCAAATATAGATTGATTTCTATTTATGCCTTATGTAATTTGGGCCTAGACATTAATATTTATTTTTTGGGTTGTGTAAGTTAGGTCAATTATTTACCCACTTTGAAAACTATTGTTTGTGCCTTAATTTGGGAGAAAATAGTCTATTTCTAGGTGTATTTTTTTTCATTCCTTATGCCAATTTGGTTAAAGTTCATGTCTAAAATCAAGTGCATAGTCTATGCCAACATGTTTTAATTTTTTTAGATTAAATCATAACCCCTTGTTTGAGCTTATATTTTGACATCAATTTTGTCAAAAAGACTTATAAATATTTTATTTTCCTAGATTAGAATTATTTGGAACACTTTGAACCTAGAGTTTAGCAATCTAGTTTTAGTTCATCCACTTCACCTTTTCGTGTGAGACATTTAACATTGGACATTTAATGTTAGCTTGTTTTCTACAAAGTTTGAGCATAAACCCTTTTTAGAGATACAAATCCATCCCTTTGACTAATTTAAGTTGAGTTCAAACTATTTTTATTTTTAAACATTATTTTTTAGAGTTTGTATAACTCTAACACCTTTTATCATGAAACATTCACCATTGATTCAAACATGTTTCACTATTCTCGTAGTGGCATCATGTATAATCCAGGGTATAGTAATGTCATCACAAAAGAAGACTCTATTCAAGACCCTTATAGAGATGATGTTTTTTGTGACATAGATCCTTATCAGTCTTACAACACATAATTAGGGGACTAAAGCCAGTATTATTTTTTCCACTATTTGGTCAACAAACCTCCATAATTAAACCTATGATCAAACATCACAATACCTAGCAAGTGTACATTTGGTTATAGAATAAGTCCAACAATAATCATACTACATTAGAATGCCATCAACATATGGCCCTTATTTTTTTAATCGTCACATGATTTCAAACAAGGATGAAGTCTTAATTAGAGCCATGGAGGTAGGGGCTTAGTTTCCAATATACTATCCCCATGAAAATTTTCCAAGTTTAGTAAGAGTACCTTACAACATGCCTTATAATCAAAACATTGAACATACCTCTTCTAAAAATCCTCAAACTCTCATTTCAATATTGTATCAATATATTTGTATGCTTTTCACTAAAAAATGCCTCATGGAGGACCATTTCATAGATGCAGACAACATATCAGACCTATCTAAACTTCATGCCTAATTTCAATAACATGACCTTGTCAAATACTCCTATTATTGAAATAGCTCCCTCAATAGGATTCTTAATTTAATTACCAGGCCATAAAAAATAGGGTATAAACCCATTTATTCAAATCACTTTAGTTAGAGACATGTTAAATACCCCAACTATTGAAGAAGTGTCTTATACTTATATGCAAAATAGTGAGCCAAATATAGTGGATAATACATAAGTGTCATCCAATCTAGATGAAAGTGGTGTAAATGCATAAATAACTAGTCCATAATAAAACATGCCTTTAATCAACACTAAAATTCATTCACAAATACCAGGGACAAGATATTATACCTCCCAACTCAAAATAACTACCTTTAATCCTCAACTAGTTGCTTCTTCAAGCACACAACCATAAGGATTAAGTAGTCAGACAACAAATAGTTTCATGCCTCAATAAAACATGATGAATATTAATCCACCACAATGGGTGATGACTAATGTTCCATAACCATAGGCATAATCCAACATACCCATGCAGTAGAGGTAAAAAATACTTCCACCTTAATAGGGGGAAACCAATATTCTTCCTCACTAGATAGTAAGAACATACCTATTTAGTCACAAACCAACAAACCACTACAATCACAAATTATGTCTAATTAATAGTACACAAGAATTGGTGAATGACAAATGCCAAAACTTCAACATTCATCTACTTTCAAAATAGGATTCATGCAACCAAGAGGTTCTAATATTTCATAAGTACTGATTAGGTAACAATTACCTTTTTTTCTTAATGTGCCACAAACTCAATGATAGGGCCTTGGTTCACAAGTTCCCCTTAATCAACAAGGTTTGACTAGTCAGTTGTAAGTCCCTAATCAACCTTAATAGGAATGGTACATGACCCCTAGTTATATCCTTCCATCCTAGCCGTAATTTCCCCAAAACTAGGCCCATATACCAAATCCTGACCATAATATAACACCACAATACATGCAATTACAATAATTACATCCCAATTTATGAATGCATATTCATGGTCAATTCCCTAGCCAAACCAAAATTCCATATCAAACTATGCCTCTAGAATACCCAAGTCAAATTAATCTACTTTTGACCACCCAACCTCCACCTCATATCAATATTCCCTCTGATTTCCTAGCACAATAATTACAATAAATGAAGGATACAATTGCCATCATCCAATCCATAAAATAAACCAAAAATTTTAAGTTGGATGATGTGTTTTCCTACCCTTTCAACATGGAGTATTTTCAAATACCATTTCCTATTGAATATGAACCATCAAAGTTAGACAAATACAAATGAAAAGGAGACCCCAAGACCCACTTCATTGAATTCTTTGTTGCTTTTCATCGAAAACCCTATAATGAAATATACCTCCTACTATTAAATCTAATTAGTCTAGTAGGATAAGCTTTGGATTGGTTTCTAAAATTGCCTAAGAATTTAGTTTCTTATTTTGATGATCTTTCTAACAAATTTGTGTAGCACTTCTACAATCTTGAGCATGATATTTTATTGGTAGATTTGATGCAAGTAAAATATAAGTATAGTGAAATTTTCACAAGTTATCTGTAGTGATGGAGAGCACTTACAAGCTAATTTAACCATAGTTTACCAAATAGGAAAATAGTTGCTATGTTTACTAAAAATTTACACAATGAGATATCTTACCATCTAGAGATTTAATGTGTACATACTTTTAAGGAAACAATTGATAAATTTTTATTGATCAAAAGGGACCTTATTAATAAAGTGATCATTAAGATAACCTTATCAAATCAAAACCAAAATAATGGCCAAAACTAGAACTAAATCTAAGCATAAGTGTCATAACCAGCCCAGACTAGCAATCATGACAAACCTAATTCATTTAATAGTAATAATAATGTTGTTGTAAATGGAATAAACAAGTTATGACATGTCCAAATGGTACAAACACCATTTACTCAGTGTACACTACATATGTAAATTACTTCTAACCAATAACTTCTTCAACAAATGCTACAAGTGCAGTAGCCTAAACTAGTGCAAAAAATGCAACAAACTTTTCCTTTGTAAACCCCTCCTCCAATGATAACTATGCCTACTCATCATTTCTTTAGTGACCCTAGAGAACCCATTGAATTTATCTTTCACAATCTCACCCCAACTAATATGATTAGCTAGCCTATTCTGAAGCACTATCAAAAGGGCATTCCTAATCTATATTGGTACCAACAAAATAAATTTTATGAGTATCATCAAGTTAATGGAAATAATTTGCATCATTTTTTGAAAATTAAACATTTAATTTATAATATGTGGAAAATTGGGAGATCACATTAGATAATAGAGCTTCCACATCCAATCAGAAATTGGGAATTTATCAAAACCCCTTTCCTCAACATAGCCAATAATAATAGAAACAAACACCAAAAAAACAATAATAACAATATCAATAGTTGAGATAGAACCATCAAAATCAACATCATCCAAATGGATGATCAACTCCAAAATGATGCCAACAATTAATAAACATACCACGTAGTTGCTCATGACTAAAATAAATTTATAGGCTATATTAAAGGAGGTCATGTTTCCACCATCTCCATAAATCCAAGACCAAGTATTAACCAAACAAGACAATTACTAATCAAATCCATCAACCAACCCATGAAAATGATCCTTCCTTGACTTGGGACCACATATCAACATACTATCAACATACTACCTTTAAATCTCATATTGATAATTCATCATTGGCTCATGACCATGCACAAATGCACTTATAACTAAAACTTATCCTCTCTAGTCCCCCACCACCATAATTTACTAGAAACAATGGTCATGTATCTAATCTTGATTATGCAATCATAACTCAATGATTGAATATTGCCATCCTAGGCCCACAACCATCTACCACTTAACCCATCTAACCCATTATTCTAGATAGGAATAAGCCATTTACTATTATTAAATAGAATATGTTTGATATTATGGAACAATTACAAAAAATACCTCCAAAAATCTCCATTTTAGATTTGTTGCATATGTCCTCCATCCACAAGAACATCTTAATAGAGTTCATTGGCCAATTCCAAGTTCCAAATGACATATCTCTAGAGAAATTCTAATATTTGGTCAAACATCTATCCCCAAGCTATCAATTAAACTTTGACCAAAGTAATATGTCATCTCTTGGTCCTCTACATAATAATCCATTGTACATCAAAGTTGTCATATTGTGACAAAAAGTGAAATATGTCCTCATAGACAATAGGTCTAAATTTTGTGTCGCTTCTCAGGTACACCACAGCTAATCTCCAACCGAAAATGATCACAATCAAGGCCTATGACAATGAAGAACATGATTCATGAGGCACCACTAAATTTAAAGTTATCATTGGACCCTTGACCCACAATACATTATGCCATGCGTTAGACCTAAAATTAGAATACAATATGCTTTTGGGTAGTCCTTGGATACATGAAATTCATGCAATCCCTTCAACAATGCACTAATGTATCAAGTTCTCCCATTCATGTATCGAGGTTGCTATCCATGGAGATTTGTTGCCATATGAACATTACAAGCATTTGGAAGCTAAGTACTAAAGCTATAAATACCATTTTCAATTCAATATAGTTCTTAATAAGAATAAATTAAAATAAATACTTGTTGATTCCGTAGAGGCTAATTGTATTGACCTAGATACCCTTGATTCTTTATCCCATAGGTTACCTCCTAAAATGTCTAATCATTATACCATATTGGCTAAAGGCCTAAGAGAATATTTGACCCATGATACTTTCCATATTGTTAAGCTTCCATAGAATCCCATGTCCTATGGAAGACCTATAGCTAGACCACCTTGCATGGAATGGAAAATAGAGGGCAAAGGCAAACTATATAGTCTAGCACCTATCCTTTTTCATACTGGCCACTGGCTAAGAATAGGACCCACTTGTAGATGATGAATTTTGGTTATATAATGATAAACTAGCTAACTATTACCTAAATGCCAAGTATCCCATTTCAAACAAAATCATGTAGAATCATTCCTATGAAGGACAAGGCCTTCTATGATTTTCTAGGCCTGAAAGCTAATGTTCCATTGAGAGAACACAAACAAGGGTTCTCAATCAAGTTGGATATTGAATCCTATTTTGGAGAGTGGGTGAAAATCCTTAGCCACAAATAATTAAATAAAATATTGATGTCCCAAAGTGAAAATCTCTTTGAAGCACTTTTGGAGCAAGGAAATAGTAAAGAAAAAAGCTAGTCTAGTGGTGTATCCCTGTTTCAGGCACCATTTGATCAAATCATCCAAGAGTTTTTAATAGTGTTTATCACATGGCCATCCCTACTAGTGGGATATTTTGATTCTTCATACCTCAAAAAACTTCAAGATTCAGTCCTAACAAAGGAATCTATCATTATAGGCCAATTTAAATCTTTACCAACCATTTTGGAAGATGGTTTGAATCTTCTTATGGAGGATACTACAAAATTTAACACTGAGACTTCAGATGACCCAAAATGAATCAAATTAAGAGTGTCACTTATTGAAGAGGAACATCACATCTTTATAGCCCTTTTGAGTGAATTTGTTTACATGTTTTCTTGGGCTTACTCAAACATGCCAAGTTTGGACCTGACCTTAGTTGTGCACAACCTTATGGTACATCTTGATCCCGAATCCCAAACATGTAAACTAAAAATTACATAACATGAATCCTTGTATTATTGTATTAGTGAATAAAGAGTTGTAAAAATTCTTGTAATTACAATGTATTTGATCGATCGACTACTTAGAGTAGATCTCGAATGTTGTATTAGTCAATAAGAAACTACAAGGAATTAAAATATGCAATGATTTCAAAGACATAAATAAGGACTTCCCAAAAGATGTAAAAACTCATGGAATTACCATGTATTTGATCCATCAACTACTTAGAGTGTATCTCAAATGTTGTACTAGTTAATAAGAAGCTAGAAGGAATTAAAATATGCACTGATTTCAAAGACATAAATAAGGACTTCCCAAAATATGACTTGCTCTACCAAATATTGACATGATAGTCAACTCCATAGTAGGTTATGAAATGATTTCTCTAATGGATGGATTTTTAGGGTATAACCATATCCATATAGTGCTAAAAGACAACATAAAATAGCATTCACAACATTGTGGGGAATGTTTTATTATTAGGTCATGCCATTTGGTCTCAAAAATGTTGGGGCCACATACCAAAGAGCCATGACCATAATATTTCATGATATGATGCATGACATTATTGAAGACTACATCGATAACATCCTAGGTAAATCAAAGACCAAGGCCGATCATCTAATAGAACTATGCAGGATATTTGAAAGACTACATGAATATCAAATTAGGCTCAACCCTAAGCAGTCTATTTTTTATATTTACTTCAAGAAAATTCATTGGCTTCATTGTGTCTCACTAAGGATTTGAAGTTGATCCAATCAAAGTACAAGCAATAACTCAAATGCCACCAATAGCCAATTTGAAGTAGATCTATTGTTTGTAAGGTAATATTTAGTTTATCAGACACTTCATATCTGCCAACAAGCTCCATCCTTTTACACATTTGTTTAATAAGGGTGTCACATTCATTGCTATGATGAATGCGAGAAAACATTACAACAACTAAATGACTATCTAGTAAATCTGCCTATTTATATTACCACCAGTCCCAAGAAATCCATTCTTACTATATCTATCTATCATAGATAAATCCCTTGGGGAACTTATACATTAAAATTAGAATAATGGAAAGGATCATGTTGTGTAATATCTAAGTTATACACTTGTCATGTATGAGAATAATTATATTCCCCTTAAAAAAGCTTGTTTAGCTATGGTCTTTGCATCTCAGAAACTATGACATTACATGTTAAACAACAACACCATAGTTATTTCTAAAGTGTATCCACTCAAGTATATTCTATCCAGGACAAATTTACAAGGTCACATGGGCAAATAGATCTACCTTCATATCAAGTTTGAGATAGAATATGTTAACCAAAAATCTATCAAGGAACAGGTTCTTACATATCAAGTTAATAAAACACCCCTTGTAGATATATAACCTCTAACATTTCAATTTTTAGATGAATCCCTTATGACCATAATTAAAACACCTCTTGAGGAGTAACATTCGAATCTATTTTTTGATTAATCATTAATAGCACATGGATCGGGAGCAAGCATTTTATTTATTACACTATAGGGGGATCTTATCCCTAAATCATTCTGAATCAACTTTGTTTAAACCAATAACATAGACCAATATTAATCACTTTTCACAAGGATTTGATAGGAATTACAATGGAATATCCAACATCTTAAGCTTTATGGTGATTTTTAGTTAATCATCAAATAGGTTACAAACCATTTTTAGACCAATGATGACAAGTTAGTACCATACAAGGCCATCATTGACACTCTCAAATAGTCGATTGTCAATATCTAGTTTGAAAATATACCAAGGGCCAATAGTAGATTTTATGGACACCATTAGATCTTTGATTTCTCATATAAACACAAAAAAGGAATACTATATCCTTGTTAAAAATCTACTAGTGTCAACTCATGAACCTTCAAACATTACAATGATCTATGATATTTTTGGTCCTAACTCTATATGGTATTATAAAATTTATGCCGATCTTTATGAACACATTATGCCACTATACCAATCCCATAAACAACTCAAGTCCTTTATCCACCATCTCACATGTTATACCTTACTCAGTCCATCCTATTCAAAAATACCCTAAACCCTATACTGCCATAGTTTTGATGGAAACTTGCTTCATTATTTGACTTTGGTAAAATCAGAGTTAGCATTATGGGAAGTTCACGGAGTATTTGTATCCCACATAATTCAATCCATCTTATTCAAAAATATCTTGTGTATTGGCTAATATTAGCCAACAATGGATGTAGATGTAATTACATATGTTAAAAAGTGTGATAAATGTAAAAGGCTTGCCAATCTAATTCATGCCCTTTCCAAGACTCTAAAACCAATGTTTACACCATAGTAATTTTCTATGTGGGACCTTAATCTCATTGGGAAGATAAATCCCACCTCATCTAATGGTCATAGACATATGTTTACCACCACTTAATACTTCACTAAGTGGGTTAAAGCTATAGCCCTCACTTACGTTATTGGAAAGAAATTTTCCAAATTTGTTTTGAACCATATCATTTATTTCTATGGTATCCCTTTCAAAATTATATTTGATAATGACAGATCATTTAAAAATAATGATGTCAAATTTTTATATTTTGAGCATAAAATTAGTCAACATATTCCATAGCATATTACCTACAAGGTAATAGCCAGACAAAAGCATCTAACAAAACTATTGTTAACATCCTTAAGAAGATTGTTAATGATGTCACTATAATTCATAGCTCCAAATATCTTGCACCCTATGGGCATATGATACCAATCATTTTAATCCAATACGAGCCACTTTGTGTTCGCTTGTTTATGGAACTAAGGCCATTATTCCCATTGAGGTTGAGTTACCTTCTTTGTGCATGTCTTTGAAGCATGGCATTGATGATGAAGACTATCGAGTTGATCATTTATAAAAGATAGAGTTACTTGATGATAAATAAATGGCCACAGTTAACAATATTCAAGTAACCAAAAATAACTCTGTGGCCACTACAATCGGTGTATTGAACATAGAAAATTCAAGATTGGTGATATTAATCTTATAGAAAACCAATAAAACACCATGGCCAAGAAAAAACATAAAGGCAAGTTAAAACCTAACTAGATATCCCCTTACATCATTGTTGTAAACTATGGCACCAGAGCATATAGGCTTTCTACACTAGATGAGGATGAAATTGATGAATTGATGAACAGTATAGAGTTACTTTACTTAAGAGACCTGGTGTATTATCTATGAGGCCTATTTCCATTATACCACAATATCAGCATTCATATTTGTACCATACCATTCCACCATGCCTTTTATATCAACTGAGTTATTTTCACCCTCCCTACCCAACCCATTGACATTGGTTCCATTTCATTAGTTCCACAAATACTTTTAGCATGAAGATTTAGATCATGTTTTAACATTTTTTTTAGTAATCCTGTTAAGTACCAAGTGCTCCTAACTATAATCACCTTTGGGTAAATTAGTGTTTCACCATCATGCTGCTAATTACAATTGCTTATGGGAAAATTAGTATCATTGACCTATGTCATTATTTCATAACTATAACATTCTATGGGAAAATTAGGGGAAATAATTATTTATTATGCCTTGAAGTACCACTTTTCCATGCATATGTCATACTAATCCATTTACCTATTTTGCCTTTCTTTTGAATTTACTTCTACACTAGTCAGATTCACTCACTGTAAGGCAGAACTACATTAACTTAAGGTTGTATCTTAGGACTATATAGGTCATGCTTGATTCACTTTAAGGTTAGTTCAATCCCTTCTTGCCATATGATCTCACTATTTTGTGAGAAAACTAAGCCTATGCTTTCACCATTTTTTGATTGGTATCATGTCAATCTCTAATTAGTTTAGATAACTCAAAATTTTAAAAACATTCATAAATTTTAAGATCCAAAAACATTTGTACTAACTAAGCCTAGATAGTCATCCTCAATCTACCTTACTAGAGCAAACCTATTGTTAGAATGTTTTTTGTTGCTTTTAATTTCAATCTTTTAGTGTGTTTTATTTGTTTTATTTTTTGTTTATTTGTTTGTTTTTTATTTGTTTGATTTTATTTTTGTGCCTCAAATCAATCTATATGTGTTCATTGGGTGATTCCATGTGCATTATTAGTGATTCCTTCCATATTCATACATCAACATTATATCACGATTTTTATCATTGGTGCCTTATTTTCAATTGTTTATTATATTGAGAGTCAATCCTTACATCTATTTTGGAAAATTTTTTATGGTGTTCTATCATAAGGCATACCATCATGTCCTATAGTAAAAATCATATCAAGAATTCTTACAAACAATGGATCCATATAAGTTTTTCCTTTGTAACCTTGGAAAATCCTCCCACCCTCCTTGATCGAATCAATAAATTGACCATTATTATTGTATCAATGCTAAAAAAGATGAGCATATCCACATTGGTAGGTACAACCAAATGATTTATATTTATCAATTTTTATTCTTATATTTATATTTTTCATCACTTTTTACATCCTCATATGCCTGGTTGTTTGTGGCTTTTTCAGTCATTAGACCATTACACCTATGTTAGTGCCCAGTCATCTTTAATCTATATGAGAGGTTATATGCTTGCATTATTCTTGCCAATTTACCTTACTGGGGCACAATCAAACATCATTTTTTTAATCTTGGTCATGTTAATGATTTAAACTTCATGTCAAAAAATCATTATTTTAACTCATCAGCCCTAACTAGGGCATATGCATGTGCCATTGATTATAACCGCCTATGGTCAAATTAGTATCTCAACCTTTGTTACTGATTATAACCATATTTGGATAAATTAGTAGCTTTAAATCAATGCATGCAAGCATTTTATCAATTTGATTAATCTCACCCATGGGTTAATTTTTGATCCACATATCCCTTCTCAGGGATAGCGATACATTGCTGCCATGTGTCTGACCAGGTCCTACCTCAGGTGCTTCAGTCTGTGGGCCACATAGAGGTCTGGAAAAGGACCCAGATCACTCTAGAGCTTTTGGCATGATGGCCAGTCCTTTTATTGGTATTAGAGCAGTTTGTCTTGAGAGTGTATGACTTAAGGACGAGGTCAGGATACAGGAAACTTGGGTGGGAAGTGACAGAGCTTCCAAAAGTCCCACCTATGCACCCTAAACAACTTCAAATGGTAGATGACACTGAGACATCTGATCCTTTCAAGTAAATGGTGAATGAAGCCCTCTAGCAGCAATAAGCGTAGATGTTCTGACAATTTTCTCAAATTATTCAAACACTTCAGATGGGAAATTTTGGCTCTACGGCTACACATCCTAGCTCCTCATCGAGGGAACTTCCTTTCAGTGACCCAACACCCTTCAAGGTTTAGGTAAATTTTGATATTCTAAAATTTGAAGGCAAAGTCAATGTTGATGCAGTGGAAAATTGGTTGGATCAACTGTCTTCCTACTTCTTTGTAAATAAGCTCACTGATGGAGAAAATATCACTTTTGCTCTTTTCAAATCATCATTGCCCATGAAAAATTGGTGGGAAGTGTAAAAAAAGAGGTTCAGTACAAATATCATTGCCCTTGGGGTGGAACCTGCCTAGGATGATTTTATGGAAGCAGTAAAAGAAGAATACTATCCCATCAGAGCGTATGATGATCTGTACATATAGTGGCAACAACTTTTCCATGGCAAGGACCAATCTATTCAAGATTACATAGACACTTTTCATTCTTTATCTGCAAGATTGGGCACTCAAAAAAGTGAGAAACATAAAACTCTCAAATATCATGGTGGACTATAATGGTACATATGGGGGGAAATGGAAATGTTCAATTTGGAGACCCTTGGTGAGGCATATAGATTTGTAGTGAAGATTAAACAGAAGCATGGCAGGAAAAATACAAAGATTCAACCTTCAAAATGGAAAAATGACAAGGAAGGTCAAACATGAGGCCAAAATTGGAAGCAGAAGGAGTTTTAGGATAAGAAATCCCAGAAGGGGAAGGCTAGAAAATGGTGTGATTAACACAAAACTAGAACTCTAAATTATGGGTAAAAGGTAAGCCTCTGCATTTCATTCTTGATAGTGGGAGTCAAAATAATTTAATCTCTGCTAAAGTTGTGAAAAGTCTAGATCTATCCATGAAGCCTCATCCAAAGCCTTATAGCATTGGGTGGTTGAGCCAAGGGAGAGACCTTCGTGTCACCCATCAGTGTCTTTTTCATATGTTATAAAACCATTCCAAGATGAAGTCTTGTGTGATGTGGTCAATCTAGATGTTTTTGATGTACTCCTTGGTTAGTCGTTCATGTATGAATGCCATGGCATCTATGAATCCTAAACCTAAAGGATCACCCTCACTCTTGGAACATGGAAATATAGGGTACCAGAGGTACCGCCTCCCACATTTGTCTCCCTGATCAGTGCTAAGCAATGCAATAGATTGGTAGAGAAGACAAAGTAATTTGTTCTCATGGTGGTCAAACCATAGAAATCCAAGGAGGCCGATGTTGCAGTCCTCACTACACAATCAACACAACAACAAAAGTAGATAGGATGAATCATAGGAGAATATGATGACTTATTCAAGTCACCCATAGGAGTTCCACTGCATTCCCAGGTAAAACATTCTATCGATTTGATCCCAAGATCACCTTTGCCTAATAGTCCTATGTATCACATATCAATTTTAGAGAATGATGAGATAAAAAGACAGATTCAAGAATTGATCCAAAAGGGTCACATCAGGCCAAGCTCTTCACATTGTGGTAGCCCAATCATCTTGGAACCAAAGAAAGATGGAACATGGAGGATTTGCATTGACTACTGAGCCCTGAATAAGATCTTTGTGAGGAATCACTACCCTCTCCCCATAATCAATGACCTGCTAGACCAGTTCCATGGTGTGAATTTCTTCACCAAAATTGATCTCAAATTTGATTATCACCAAATTCCCATCGATCCCACTGATGTCTAGAAAATTGCATTCAAATCTAAGGAGGGGCTCTTTGAATGGTTGGTTATGCCTTTTGGCCTACATAACGCACCTGCAACCTTCATGAGAATGATGGATGACATCCTACGATCCGTCACCAACTCATTCATGGTTGTCTACTTAGATGACATACTCATCTATAACAAAACATGGGAAGAACATTTACAACATGTCCATAAGGTGCTTCAAACTCTTTGAGAGGACAAGTTATACGTAAATCTTGACAAGTGCACATTCATAATGACAATAATTAAGTACCTTAGGTATGTTGTGAATGAGGAAGGGGTCCATGTTGATCCAAAAAAGATTTAGGTTATTTTAGAATGTCCCACACCAAGGACCCTCACAGAGCTTCACAACTTTTTGGGCCTTGAAAATTTCTACCATAGGTTTATTCTTGGATTTTCACATGTTGCTTGGTCACTAACCCAAGTGACTAAAGGAGGAGCTAAAGCTACATTTTAGTGGGGTGAAATACAACAAACAACACTTGAGAATTTGAAGAATAGACTTTGCTCAACCCCTATTCTTGCCTTGCCAGATTTGCATCAACTATTTGAGTTGATGACAGATGCATCTGAATATGCCATGGGAGCTATCATCATGCAACATGGCCATCCAATTACATACCATAGTGAAAATTTCATTGATATAGTCAATAAATATCCAACATATGATAAGGATCTCTATGCCATTGTACAAGCCTGCAAACACTAGAAACACTACATCTTGGGGAAAGAGACGGTCATCCACACTGACCATAGACCATTGGAATTCATCCAGACGAAAAGTAAACTATGAGATGAGAGGCACCAAAAGTGGGCCACGTATATTTAGCAATTCCACCTGATAATCAAACACAAAAAGGGGAGCTCAAATACAGCTGCAAATTGTCTGAGCTACCCACCAATTATTGCACTCACAATAGTTCTTGACCTGTGCAAACATGAGACTACCTCTTGGGGTGCTTTGTATGAAGCAAATCCTACTTTTGCTGACACATATCAAGCACTCCAAAAAGGTGAACATGTTTTTGACTTCTATTTTCAAGATAATGTCCTCTGCCATATGGGTCACATTTGTGTTCCTATTATAAGCAACAAAAGATGATATGGGAAGCACACTTCAGTAGGATAGCTGGACACTTTGGTATAAAAAAAACATTGGCAGTTCTTCAAAAACACTTTTACTGGCCCCATATGCAGAAAGATGTGGAAAGATATCTCAAATCTTGCATCCCATGTGTAATAGCTCCTCAAACCACATCACCCACCTCTATTTGACACTTCAGTTGTGGTAGAACAACTAGACATTAATGAGCTTGATCCACATAGTTTTGCTCCAGTAGAAGAGGATCAGATTGTGGATACTTAGATGAAGACAACAAGAGGATGCTCTATTCTATTGTATCGACTGGTCAGAAGAGGCCAGCTTAGCCACCTAGGTGAGTGGCTCACAAAGAATCAAATCAAGACACAACTACCCCACTTGATGGAGCATATTAATGTAATGGGGACCATTGATTTTCAAGGAGGGAGGAATGATCCAAGAAACCATTTGGCTGACCACTTGGGTGATAGAAATGATCTGGACAATAATTTAGGTGACAGTTAATTCCTTGAATTTTGTATTCATTCTTGGAAGTCACATTGTTGGTGATAGTTATTTCCTCAAGCCATTATGTCCTTGAGTATTTCCTCAAGCCATTATGTCCTTGAGTGTTGTATTGTTTTAATTCTTGGACGTCAATTTGTCGATGACAGTTATTTTTCTCAAGCCACTCAATCTTAAATCATCACCTGTTATTTCCTTGAGCCATTCAATCCCCCGATGTTTTCAAAATATGTATAAATGCATTGTAACCCAAAAAAGGAAGGTAGACATCTCTTCCCAGAGATAAGCCTATATTTGTATTGTGATTGTTAAGTAATACAATGTCTCTTCTCAGAGAATTGATTGTTATTGTGTCATTTTTATGCTATTGAAATATTCATCAACTAGAACTTCTGAGTTTTGGATCAGTAGTAATAGGACTAGCTGTCATGCCAAAATCTCTAGAGGGGTCTGGGTCCTCTTCCAGACCACTATGTGGCCCAAGGACTAAAGCACCAAAGGCGGGACCCAGTCAGACACATGGCAGCAGTGTATCATTATACCTGAGAAGGGATGTGTGGATCATGCCCACCAGCTTCCATGAGTCTCGACCTTGAGACTTAGCTCTGATACCAATAGAAGGACTGGCCATCACACCAAAAGGTCCAGAGTGATCTGGGTCCTCTTTCGGACCACTATGTGGCCCAGGGACTGAAGCACTGAAGGCAGGACCTAGTCAGACATGTGGAAGCAGTGTATTGTTATCCCTAAGAAGGGATGTGTGGATCAATTTCATTCTTCTTCTTACTTATTTTTGAGGGATCATCTCTCAATCATATGTGTCAGCCACTCCTTCGAGGGGGCATCATTATAGGATTCTAAAACATTATTTGGATATTTTTATTCAATTGTTATCTTCTTTTTTTCCTATTTCATTGTTTGATAAGACATTACTATGCCTATAGCTTGCAACATCTTCCCAAACAGGGGCAAATTGTAGACACATAAAACTAACTAGAACTGGCT
>JARHVA010001241.1:1870000-1882500 GCA_037957365.1 Torreya grandis | reverse complement strand
GTGCATCAATATTGACAGCCATCCCAATAATCTAGAACTATGTTTTATCCAAGCATGCCCATTGTAACAAAAATGACTAAGTTTACATCTAGCAATGGAATATGTGTTTATTATTATATTTCTCATGAATGGCTGAAAAAATTCTCTATCATGGCACAAGAGGATAATATATGGGAAACCAATCTGTTATAAAAAATTTCAATATTTAAAGACGGGATGAAGCAAATTTTGATGCATAAAACAATCCTTGTGTTTTGATTACATATAAATAAAGTACATTTTACATAACAATTTTGATTATTTTTAGATGTGAGATAAACTTATTAAATTCTAATTTATATTTCCTTATTTCATTAATTAATTATAAATCCTATATTTCTCTTAAAACAGTGATAAGGAAAAAACTTGCTACTATTATATAAATATGATATTCTAACATCAATATGTAACTAAAGCTTAAAAGAGAAAAATATAAATAAGAGACTATGAATAGAGAAAATCGTAAAAAAAAAGTGTCTAAATTATTAGTGAGGCTATATTAAATATTTTGTCTAATATAAATGAAGAAGATGCAAATATCACCTAGAGTTAATTTCCAACTATAAAATTTATTTAGCATCCTATTTTATCTACAACAACTAACCAATGATAACTTATGGCATGGTTCTATCCTAAAAGACAATAATGTCAAAGAATAATATGTAACAATAGTGGTTGTAGGCAACTAAAATAATTAACTAGGAATTAAACAACAAAAAATTATTTAAATTGATATAGTTATCATAATGGCTATATGTATTTTTATTTATTGAAAAAGAATGTGAGAAAACCTTGTAAACAATTAAGAGTAACAAATAAATCTTGCATTCTCCTCTCAAACTATTAACATGCCAATATAACAAAATAAATACTGATACTATTTTATCTACAAACCACAATATGTAGAAACCAAACAACAAATATATGGAGAATATATATTGTATAATGTAATGAACAAATATATAAAGAAAAATTTAAGACTAATAATTAAAAAGACAAGTTTCATTTTTAGTACTCATCACAAATAACCACCTTTTTACTAGAACTACCCATATTAATATTTTTCACTTGATCATCCAAAAAAAATATAACTAAACATTATTCCACTTCTTCCAACTTATTTATGATTAGACATTTAACTTTAAACTTTAAAAAAAAAAAAAGGAAAAGTCAATTAATTTTATAAATTCTCCAAAAGTATAATGATTTATGAGAAAATCTAAAGTAGCGTGCTATATTGATGCATCATATCATTGCTAAATGAAATGAATTTGTTATGAAGGGATGTCAAGAATCTACCAAGGATATTTTGGAAAGTGTTCCATCACCCCAGGTTGAACGCTGCCCATTAGATGTATCATAATTTGCTAAAGGTCAACAATATTTTGTCATTTTTTAAAGCCTAATGCCATTCAAATGCATCATATATAGTACCCAAACACACTCACTTTTTAATGAATAAAGGTATAAATTCCATGAAACTATCATAGTAACTATAATTAATTGAAATGATGTTTTTCTAGATTTATTTTATTTTATGTAATCACGTGAGCCGTGATATCCATTAGTTCTTGAAACGATATCCTATCATTTGTTCAAGTCACATTGAGTTTATGAATGCAAAATTTTGGCCACTAAATTTTCCATTCCATCTACTTCTTCATAGGCTCTATGGTCAAATTAGGTCAGTTGCTATAGTCTCATTTCTTTCTATTTTTCATAGTGTACTTGTGTATTACAAACTTTCCAATCACTATGACCTTCTATTCCATTATGTATCCTTATTTCCAAGGTGTTTATCTACCATGGCTTCCATTTTACTGATATTTTATTTCTCATTTATCATAATCTTATTAAGTGGCCTTCACTTTATTTTAGTTACTATTGAGAATTTGTCCACCACAACTTTGACTATGTGACATATTACTACCTCAATAATAATTTACATTTATCATTTAAATGATGAGAAATATGTCTATTTATAATTATGTGGCCCTTATTTCATTGTCACATATATATCTTAATTGTCATTAATTATCATTATATTACTTCTATGGTTATGAAACTAATAGTCCACACTAAACATAACATTTTTATTGTATTGATGCCACCATGGCATAAGGTGCCAAGTGTTCATATGGATAATATTCAATTTAACCATATGCACATAAGGTGTGTTCCATCATTAATCCCATTATTAGGGTGTATTTATCATTAAGGCTATCCTTAGATAGAGCACTTACTTTCACTATGTCAACTCAGATATCACTCTATTAGACAATATGTAAATGTTTAACAACTCATATTATCATCAATATATAAATAAGTTTAGAATCCATTTGTAAACCTATTTTCCTTATAAAAAATCCAAAAAGTCATAGTACCTATATGATATGAAGAGATGTAAATAAAATTATAATAACCAAATGCTTATTATGTTGTAACTAGAAGCATATATCTCTTTTTATATTCATGATATAATATGAAATAATCAAAAGATATATGAAATGAAGCATGATCTCAATCATATTACATATATTAATTAATGGGACCAAACTTTATTAATATATAAACATAGACCTAAGTCATGATGAATCTAGGTAGGGTGTTACATGTTCTATTATACACATGAGGCATCTTGCTCCTAAATGTATCTATAAGACTCATGAAGTCTTTGAAAAAATATATGTCTAACTCCCATGCGACCCTAAAAAAATTACGAGTATATCGACATTCCAAGACTTAAATTATCAATTCATAAGTCTTATTTATGTCAAAACATTAAAATAAATCTTACAATTTAGTCAAAAATACACTCTTTTACTCATTTCACTTAAAAGCCCAACACACATTACTAGTTAAGATTGAACACATCATATTTTATATAAATATTTAAACAAATTTCAAGCTAAATTATTGTGGAATAAAAGAAAAAAATATGAATAAAATTTATTGTATTTAATTATTTAATTTAGGTAGATGAGATATGGTGTTATCTTTAATCCTAATGTAAATTAACACTACATATATGTCTTGATGAGATTGAATATAGATCCCATGATTCTAACTTAATGGATTACATTCATAATAATGTAAACACCCCTATCAATAAATATAAATTATCATTTTAATACAACAAAACAATGAGCTTCTAATAAAGGCTCATCTCCTAGGCCATACCAACACAAAATGAAATTATGCTTGGACCTCATAGATTAGTTTATGAAATTGTAACCACCCATATCAATACAAAATATCCATTTTCATATAATAGGGCAATGTGATACTAGTAAATGCTCATCTTTTCGTTTTCTATACATAGATACAGATCCAATCATGAAGTCTCCATTCGGTCATGATTCACAAATCCTCCATGTCAAAATGGTAAATTGGAATAGTCAAATATCAAGGCCTTCAAAAATTATACCCAGCAAATTTTCTCATCTATATTTTCACTATTCAAATATTATTCATATATAGAAAGATATTCATATTTATAAGTAATACATTTTAAATATTTTTAAATATAAAATTTCAAATATAAATTATCTCTACACTTAAAAAAATAAATTATTGTATGTATGTATGTACATACATACATACATATATAATTATGATTAGATGATCAATACTACTTTTATTTTGATAAATAATGCATTTTTAATATTTTTAATTATAAAATTTAAAATATGAATTTATTTTACATTTGAAACATAAATTATAGTATATATGTACTATAAATATAAGTAATAATGATTTCTTTAATCATAAATTTTTAAACTATTAGATATATTATCATATATAATATGTCAATATGATACAATCATTATTACATTTAATTAATATGTTTACATATCAAATACTAACTTTATTTTAAATATTAATGATATTTTCAAATTAATTAAAATGATTTGATATAATTCAGTAACTAAAATTGTGTAGTCATAACAAATAGGTTTGAAGTTCATGTCAAATGTCATATCAAGTCACAAGGATCTTTTATTTTTTCAACGCATAATGTTGTATTAAGTTATTAGAATATAAACTATATGTTTCAATAATTATCATAAATTTAACCCCTTGGTAAGAATAGAATTTGGACATAAATGTATTCCCTTAAAAAATGGGTAACAAAGGAATGTTAATCCTCCATATGAAAGTAAAATAATAAGGTTTGAGCTTCCGTTGTTTTCCCCTTAAATGTAATCCTAACTCAAATTTTCGACAATACTAATACCTAAAACCTATCTGATAATAATGCCAAATATATAACTAAATACAATTAATCTAGCAATTTGAGGACATATGTTTTGACTATGGGTATGTGTTATTTATGAATCATTATGGTTCTTGATTAATTGAGTGATTAAATAATAATCTACTTTTGTATAATTGAATGATTAAATTATAATATATTTTTATATATAGACAATGGAAAATAGATATTTAATGAATTATAAATTAGTTAAAATAAAATTATAATAAAAGTTATGAAATATAAATTAAAAATTAATAAGTGTTAAAATTAATCTTGTAATCTTTCTATACAAATAAATATTTAAAAAATTTAAAAGTAGGAAAGTAATTGAATTCCAATTAACTGAAAAGGAATTCAAGTAATGTAATCGTGAGTTACTTGAAATGAATTCTGGAAGTATAAATAAAGGGAAAAACTAATATAAATTACTTTGATGGATGGAAATTACTTAAATTCAGTCTTCTTAAATACATCCCTTTTTAGTTGTATACATGTATGAGTTCCTTAGTGAAGATGAATTATTAGAAATGAAATGAAATTGTTATTATTATAAATTGATTACATAAAAATAATAGAAGTAAAGGACTTGTTACAATTGGTTAAGATTATTTTGAGATGTGAGATTAAATTACTAAATTATAATTTCTGCTTCACTAATTAATTATAAACCCTACATCTTTTATTTGAAATATTGAGAAGGAAAGTGATTGTTACTATTATACGAAAATGTTGTTATAACAACAATCTGCAACTAATGTTTGAAATATAAAAACATAAACAAATAGAATCTAAATAGAGAAAATGATTAAAATACACTTAACTTGTAAGTGTGGTTGTTATGCAAATTCATTCCAATGGAAATGAAGAAATTGAAAAAAACATTTAAAATTAACTTAAAAATAATAGAAAATCCCTATCTTCCTATTTTACATGCAACAACTAACCAACAACTCATTTTGGCATGGTTCCAACATAACTGACAACAATGTCAAAGATTAGTATTCAAATAAAATATAAGTAGCTATAATAGTGGCTGTGAAAAAGTACAATAAAATTATTATGGATTGAATATCAATAATTATTGAAGTTGATAAAGTTAGAATAGTGTCTATATTCAATATTATTTCTTGGAAATGGATTTGATAAAACCTTGTAAAAAGTCAAAGAAATTAATAAATTTTGTAGTCTCATCTTGAACTATTAGCATGCCCATATAAAAAATAAATAATCATACTCATTTATCTATAAACAATAATATTTATACCCCAAAAAACAAATATAATGTATATTAGTATGACCAAAAATATAAGAAATATTTTAAAGATAATGGTTGGTAAGATGAGTTCCATTTTTAATCCTCATTACACATTACCACTTTTCTATTAGAACTTTTTATATTAATAATTTTCACCTAACCAAAAAAAACTTATATTACAAACATCATCCACTTCTTCCAAAATATTAATAATTATATATTTAACTTTAAAATTTAAAAAAAAATAAGGAAAGAATAACTGATTTTATAAACACCAAGAAATTATTTCTTAAAATAGCTTATAGTAGCGGTGATATACTTGTACATCATATATAATAGCCACATGACATGAATTTTTTATGAAGGAAAGTCTTGAATCTACCAAGGATATTTCAAAATCTATGCCACCACCACTAGTCAAACATTGTTCATCAAGAAGATCGTGGAAGATTTTCCAATGGTCCATAATATTTTATATCTTTTTTAAAACACTGGACGTCATAAAAATACATCATATATAGTATCCACATGACCTAAGCTTTTAATAGTGAAGGTATAAATTTTAGTAAAGTCTCATGAAGGTATAATTGTGGCAAATGATGTATTTTTTAATAAATGTTAGTCTATGTAAACATGTGAGCCATGGCAACGATTAGTTATTGGAACCACATATAGTCATTTAGTCAAGTTACATGAATTAAGGAATGTGGAATCCTTCTTGTTTTGAATTAAATATTTATTGTGTATAATTATTTTTCTACTCCATTTAATTCTTGATAGGTTATTTAATTAACTTTTGTCACTTGTCGAAATCTATTTTCATTTTTTTATTTCAGAGTTTACTTGCATATTAAAAACTTTTCAACCACTATGACCTTATAATCCATTTGGGTTCTTTCATTGCAAAGTGTTCATCTGCCATGGTTTCCATTTTACTTATGGCTTATTTTTTGTTTAGAATAATTGTATTATGTACAGTGGCTTCCACTATGTGCCTATTAGTGTAGGTTTTTATTTTTTAATTGGGAAAATTGTATTTCTTGTGCATACATGGAGTTTTCCTACATTTGTGGGATAGGGTAGCTTATGTGGAGGTGTGTGTCATAAATGTGTCATTGGTGTCATAAGTAACTCCCTTGATGGGAGTTACTTCTCTATTCTTAGCACGTTGTCACCACCTTTCATGGAGGAGTTACATTCTATTATTGACGTGCCTTGTCCACCTTTTGTGGAGGAGTTACTTACGTACTCTCCTATTTGTATTCCTCACTTTGGTCATCTCATGCTAATCAAATTTTGGTTTTCTCCATTTTGTCTTGTGCAATTTCTCTTATTGTGTTATTTTCAAATTGCTTTAGCATCTATGTGGTGTGCACTTGCTTCAGCTTATGTGATCACATCTCCATTGCACTCATATTATCCAGATTATGGCAACAACTCTGATATGGTATTAGAGCAAACCTAGTAATCTTGTGTGTGATTATACTTTTAGCTTATTTTGAAATTAAGAGGAGTGGAGTTCTCTTTATTTTTTTATTCTAGATTTGGTCTAAAATTTAAAAAAAAAATCTGTTTATATCATTTTTGGTTAGTTTCCTTGGGATCCTTGCATTTGGGTGTCTTGATAAAATACCACTAGCAGACAAGTTGTTTGCAAATAAATCTGTAGGTTGATGCACTCAGGTGCCATTATTGAGCAGAGAGCAAGGAGGTAGGCACCAAACTTTTATTTTTCACCATGCTTATGTAGATCCTCAGCTAACCTTTTTTGGTTGCCATGCCTTCAACACAACAATTCTTCCTGCAACACCACTTCTGCTACCATGACACTAGCCAAGCTAGCTGTATGGCCCAAGTCTGTAGATTGGTTTTGTTTTTTTGCTAAAAATTTAGAACTGTGCCCTTTTTTGGATGCCACTTCCTATTTTGCTTGGTGTCTTAGTAGAGCTCCCTTGTTTTTTGGTGAAATATTCAATGACAGTCTTCTGCCATGCCTCAAACAAGCCATACGATCTAGCACAGATCTAAAATTGTTTTGTCCTTTTTGCTGTAAATTTTGGACTATAATTTCTTGAAAAGGGCACCCTCTTTCATGCTTGGCATCCCATGTGGACCCTTAAACACTTTTCCATTCTATCCATTCTGTCTTTAACTTAATTTTTTAGTGAAAATTGAGTTGTCAAAACAAAAATCAATCAATTTGACTGAGTATTAAGGTTTTTAGGCAGTTTGGTAATTTTGGGGGTTTGAATTTTAACTTGTATCTTTGATCTACGAAGACAAAGGGTGAGGCCCGAGTTGGTGAGAGGACAATTCCCCCTCACACAAACCTCCTTTGGATTCTTCATTCTGTGTTGAATCCAATGAGTGGTTGGAAGGCCACTTTCTCTCCCATAACAGGCTTTTTTTAATGTTTTAGTGTTTTTTTTGCAAAAACACTAGTTTACGAGAAAATTGTACCTTTAATATCTTACAAATGGTAGCTCAACTTTGGGTGCCATTTTTTACAAAATGTTTGTAATTCAATTTTCCATAGTGTAGAATTGTTAATTGTAAAAAATGCACTAGTTTATAAGGTGCCAAAATTTAGGTCTCCCGTGACACATTTTTGGTTGAGTCTGACGTTCTGTTTGCTTTAGTCTTGCAGTAATTGCTCTAAGATGCATTTTTAGCTAAGTCCAACATATTTTGAGCATGCACTTGCATATTTGGCAGGGCTCAACATTTTTGGGGGGTGTGATTTCTTTTCACATCTTTGCTTTCATTCTCCTTTCTGCATAAATTCACAACTTGCAATCAACACAACTTCACCTAAATTCAGTGAAAAAAATAGACTATTTTCAACTTAAACCCCTAACACCCTTCAACTATCATGAATGGAAGGTTAAAATGTTAATCATTCTTAGAAGCAAAGGGTTGTATAGGATCACCATGGGTACTGAAGTAGAACCCAACACTGATGCTAAAAAAGTCAAGTGCTACAATTGTGGTGATGAAACCTATAGATTACTAAGTTTGTCTATGTCTCCAAAACTTCTCTTCCATGTAGAATCCTCCCAAACTCCTAATGGCACATGGGACACCTTATAAAAGTTATTTGGGAAGCTTGATGAGATGAGAGGTCATGAGCTCGAAAATGAACTCATAAGTCTAAGTCCTAGAAACTTTGAAACCCTATAGGACTTCTTCACTAAGTTTAAGGCCCTTAGATTGCAATTGAAAGAATTTGGGATAGAGAAGAAAGATGATCAACTTATTCTTTCTATTCTCAGAAAGTTAGGTCCAAGCTATTCAGTCTTTGTCTCCACTTTCCATGACATAAAAAGTGCCCTTGGCAATACATGGAAAATGCCTTCTTTGGATTCATTCATTGTCGACTTGACTAGGGAGCAAGATCAGCTAATTCAAATGGGCACAGTAAAGTCTACCCAACCCCAAGCTTTGATAGCTAGAAATGGTAAGGATAAGACTTCAACAAAGGAGAAGAAGAAAAAGAATAAGGACCAGGAGAAGAAGAAAGAAAACACCAATCTTGCCAAAAACAACACTGAGACTTCCTCTTCCAATGCTAAACCTAAGAAGGACAAGGTTAAGTGTTCCTATTATAAAAAGACAAGGCATGATGAACACAAGTGTAGGAAGAAACAAATAGATCACCTAACTCATCTTCTAGAGAAGAACAACATAAGTGTTCCTGAGTCCATCGAGCAGAATTCATCTGCCCAAGATTCTACTAAGGCAAAAGGCAAGGGTAAGGAAAAAGAAAAGGGCAAGGCCCTTGTAGCAACCATAGCTTATACATCTTCATGGGTCATAGACTGGGGTGCTTCTCACTACATGGGCTCTTCACTAGTTGATTTTTCATTTTTAGAGCCTTGTAGCATGAACTCAATTAGTTTGGGTGATGACACATCAATTTTCATTGTAGCGAGAGGGTTAGTTGAAATGGAAGGAGGAACATTCAATAATGTTCTAAGTGTTCCTTCTCTTTCAACCAATCTTCTATATGTGTACCAAATCACTCACATTGGTCAGGGCATGAGAGTTGAGTTTTCACTAGATTCAGTGGCTATCAGGGAGTTGCATAGTGATACTATAGTTGTAGTGGGTAGGGCAAATCACCAAGCCAAGTTATACACCTTCTCACATTTTGCTTTAGATTCTTATCGAACATCATTGCTGACTCATTCAAATGGAGTTAGCAAGTTGTGGCATGAGCAGTTTGGCCACCTTAACTACTGCTACTTTGAGAAACTTTGCAAACATGATATGGTCATTAGCTTGCCTCATGTACAACTCTCGAAAGGACTTTGTGAGGGGTGCTCCCTTACGAATCATCTTGAAGCAAAATTTGACAAAGGCAAAGCTTGGAGGGCTTCACAACCTTTGTAGTTAGTCCACAGTGATGTATCGGGACCCTTTTCCAAACCATCTTTCACAAGGGCCAAGTACATCCTCACTTTCATTAATGATTTCTCTAAGTATACTTGGATATATTTTCTCAAATAAAAGTCTGAAGTGTTTGAAAATTTTCTAGACTTCAAGGCTCTTGTTGAGAAACAAAGTGAGAAATCCATCAAGGTTCTTCAAACTGATAATGGAGGAGAGTATGTTAGCATCAATTTTGAGCAGTTTTGTACCACAGAGGGGATTGATTTGCAGTGCACAGTCACTTACAGTCATTCACATAATGGGGTTGTAGAATTCAAGAATAGGTTCTTGAAAGAGATGGGTAGCTGTATGATTCAATCCAAATTCTTAGCACCACAGTACTAGGTTAAATCCATCAATTGTGCTTGTTACATTCAAAATAGGGTTCCTCACAAAGCTTTGAAAGGGATAACACCCTTTAAAGCTTGGCATAAAAGGAAACATGATGTTGAGCACCTTAGAGTTGTTAGATCCCTAGGCATGGCCCACATTTCAAAGAAGAAATACAAAGCTATGAAATGTCAGTCCAAGCCTTGCATCTTTGTAGGATATCCGAATGGTATTAAGGGATATCGCCTTCTAGATCTTGTCACTCATGAGTTGTTCATTGAGAGAAGTATCCATTTTCAGGAGAGTCCTAGAGACTTCTCACTTGACACTTCTTCTCCCTCATCGGATCTAATTCTTCATGAAGATTCCTCATCAAATTTAGATCAGCCACAGTAGGTTCTTGAGCTAGAGACATCTTCTTCTTATTTGATTTCAGACAGCGAAGATAGTGATGTAGAGTCATCCACCTCTAGTCAGTCAGAGGATGAGGAGTTAGCACTTGACTCATCCATTTCTGGGCCACTTTAGGCCAGATAGACACTTGAGAGTGTTGGCACTTGGGTAGGAGATTCCGTAGATGATAGACATACTATGGGGGATTTTCAAAGAGATCCACATGCCTTCTTTGCTTCAGTTTCAGATCCACAGACTTTTTGAGAGGCATCTGGGGTACCTGAGTGGGTTTGTGTTATGGAGGAAGAGTATTCTTCCTTAATAAAAAATCACACTTGGAATTTGGTATCACTTCTTAAGGGAAGAAAGATGGTTTTATGTATGTGGATATATCAGACCAAGTTTGTAGCAGATGGGTCGAGTGATAAGTACAAGGCATGACTAGTCACCAAGAGTTTCTCACAGGTGGTAGGCATTGACTACTCAGAGACCTTTGCACCCATTGCAAAGATGACTTCTTTCTGACTCACCTTGGCTACTGCCGTAGCACATTTTTGGGATGTGCATCAGATGGATGTGAAGAGTGCCTTTCTTCACGGAGACCTAGAGGAGGAGATCTACATGGAGTAGCCACCAAGATTTGTTTAGGATTCCTCCTTAGTATGTAGACTTAGGAAATCCATCTATGGCCTCAAATAGGCCCCTCAAGCTTGGTATGCCAAGATGGATTCCTTCTTTCTCACAGCAGGTTTCACTAGGTTCCATTTTGATCCCAATGTCTACTTCTTGCGATAGGATGATTCGCTCTTGATTTTGGTTATATATGTTGATGACCTTTTGATCACTGGGAGTTCTTCATCGGCTATTGCAGCGGTGAAGGCATCTCTTTAAGATGGATTTGACATGATAGACTTGGGTTTATTATAGTACTTCCTTGGCATCAAGATCTCGCAATCAAATTTAGGGATTTCTCTTGCACAGCCTATGTATGCTCTTGACTTATTGGCTCAATTTCACATGGCTAATTGCAATCCATCTTCGACTCCCTTTCTATCAGGAGTCAAGCTTGAGGCTGATTGTTCTTCACCATTGGTTGATGACACTTGGTATTGACAACTTGTTGGTAGTCTCATCTACTTGACTCACACCAGGGCCGACATATCATATACAATGGGACTTGTCTCCAGATCCATGCAGGTACCTCATGAGCTGCATTGGAAAGTAGCTAAGAGGATCTTGCATTACATATAGGGTTCACATAGATACAGGATTCATTACAGATTTGGCATAGAGGTTGACATAGTTCGATATATAGATTCAGACTGGGCTGGCGATTCATATACACACAAGTCCACTTCTAACTACAATTTCTCTCTAGGTTCTAATCCTATTAGTTGGTCTAGTAAGAAAAAGAATGCTATTGCTATATCACCCATAGAGGTAGAGTATAAGGGAGCTATTAATGCAACTACTGAGGATATTTGGCTTCAGGGGATTCTTTTTGAGTTTGGCATTCCTATCAGGCAGCCCACCATCATTTATTGTGACAACCAGAGTACCATTCAAATTTTTAGGAATCTAATTCAGTACCAGTGGACCAAGCACATAGAGATTGACATGCATTTCATTCGAGAGCTTATTCATAGTCAAGTCATTGACTTGATATTTTGCCAATTTTCAGAGCAGGTTGCAGACATCTTCACCAAACCTTTCATTGAGAGTAAGTTCATTCATCTACGAGCTCTTCTTGGGGTGCGGTCCACATTTTTAGCATCATCATCTTTAAGGGGGCCT